>CAIGRF010106362.1:1755-15895 GCA_903798235.1 Fraxinus ornus | reverse complement strand
AAGTACATCCCAATTAGGTTGACAACCACTTAACTATAATATTTAATTTAATTTTTTCGCGGCCAGTGAAGGTGCAACCCGCGAAACCCGCGGGTGACACCTCCTTGACCCATGAACCGCCCGCTCGGATTACGGGTCGGTCCACGATCCCCGGTTGATCCGGGCCGATTTTCACAGGTCTGACCGGCCCGTTCGTCTTGACACCCCTAGTTAGATATGATCAAATACATCACATTTAAATAGTCTTCAACAATATTTTATTTAGGGTATAATTTGGTCTCAAAATGATTATACAAGAAATTCAAATTTATTTTTAGTAGGTTAGTCATTTTTTGAATTGCTTTTCCTTATAATTATCCAAAAATATAAAAATGGTTTATCTTAAAACTACTTATCACCTTTCAACCTTTTAGAGAAAATTGCAGTGGGTCCCTAACTTTTTCGCAAAAAGCGAAAACAGAACCCTAATATTTTTTTAATTCATTTATCCAAACCTTAGAAAAAATAAACAGCCCAAGAACCTTCCAAAACGTCGGTAAAATGTGGTATGTGTAATGCACTTGTCCAACTTTCACAAGAGCAGCAAGAGTAATATATGATTATGATTAAAATAATTAAAAATCAAAGAATAGACAAGAATGAGAGAAAGAAAACAATTGAATAATTCATCTTCCCCGACACACACCCCATCCCACTCCACCATATGTAACCAAAACTTATTACTACCACCATCCCCATCCCTACAACATGTTATAGTCACCCACCAACAACTAGTCACCGATAATTTTCACCAATTCCACATCTACGATTAGTCGATTGCTCAATTTACATAAGTAATTTACTCGTGAATCTTTTAATCTTTGATCACAACAAAATTCAAAACATGTGGTAGGGCGATGAATGGTAGAGAAGCTAAGTGATTTGGAGGCATTTTCCTAGGTTTCGAAAATCGATCCTCGTAGTTTGGGAATAGCCATGGGAAGAAATTCCCCATGGCTTCGAGGGAAGTTGGAGGGCAGGGAGAGGTTTTCGAGTGTAGGAAAATGGTCAAAGCAGGTGTTGGTGCTAAAGGCAAAAAGACGTAATTTAAACGTGGACGGTGATGTTTCATTTGGTGACGATGGTTGGCCGTGAGTGTTGGAAAATATGATATTTTTTCTTCTTCTCCTTTATTTGTTTTAAATGGAAAAAGGTAGAAAGAATCATTTGCCCTTCTAAAAAGTGGGCAATTGCAATTCACATGCTAAACTAACAAATATTTTTTAGAATATTATTGTTCAAAGGTCATCGTGCTGCATTTTTTTCCGAAGGTTTGGAATAGCAGTGTCAAAAATAAAGGTTAGAGACCCATTTGCACTTTTTTCAAGGTTAAGAACCCGAGTGCAATTCTCTGATTTTTCAAAAAAAAAAGAGGAAAAGGAAAAAGGTGTTGAGCTGAGCTCCTCATCTATTGGCCCTACTTTTATCAAGAATTCGCGACGGTCCAACAAAAATGTGGAAAATGAAAATAATATAAATTAATTAAAAATAAAAAAAATTAGTCAATTAATTAAGGAAAACCAAATTATTACATTATTCGTAAGAAAAGAACTGCCTCCTCCTTTCTCTCCATTATAAATGTCCATCTACCCCTCTCATTTCCTCCTCTCTCCCCTGTGAAACGATTTTTGTTCTTCGTATTTGCTCTCTCTCAGAAACCTATATCCGTGAAACTTGAAGTATTTTATTTTTTTGCTTTATTTTGTATTATTACACTGCAATCGAAGAGAACACAGCTTCAGAGGTACGTTTTCTTTGGTCTATAATCATCAATTCCAATATGTATTGATATTTTGACCTCAGTTGTCTCCTTTGATCCTAATGTTAATCTTCTATATTTATGCTTTTTGGATCTTCATTTCCTTGAATTCTCTGTTAGAATTTCATCCCTTTTTTAGATTTCGATTGGTTTGATATTTTGATGGAAAATGAAAATATTTGCCTGTTTAATCTGTTCAGGTGATATTGTATATTGGAGAAGAGATTTCAATCGGTTAAAATGCACTATATTAGGAGACATTCTGATTCCAAAATAGGGTCCCTAGGCCTAGGTTTAGGTTTGTTTTCTGAGTATAGGAAATGGATTTCTGTGTGACAATTTATAGGCTTTCGATATGTTATGCAGGGTGAAAGAATATGGGTCTATTGGGTGAAATTTGAATACTAGGGTATCTTTTAGTTGCGATTGAGTGTGGTGGCGGAAGTGGTAGGTTAAGGGTCAATCAGGTATGGCTGATATTCAGCAACAACTACAACAGAAACCCGAGAGCACAGCCACTGATGCTCGCTCTGAGTTTGAGAGGGGCTTGGAGGAGTTCATGCGTGGGCGTTATGATGAATGCATGTCCTTCAGTTCGTGCAGCTCTCCACGCACTATTACTACTGAAGATGAGGAGGATGAGGGCGAACAGCTTGTGCGGAGGAGGAGGAGGTCGAATCTTGAGAGTGATGATTTGGCAGAGTCTTCTGCTGCCAGGAGGCGCCAATCGAGGATCTTAAGTAGGTGGGCTGCTCGTCAGGCAGAGGAGATGATCACCACTATTGAAAGGAGGAACCGCGAATCAGAGTTGATGGCACTTGCAGGCTTGCACACGGTCTCCATGCTCGATTCTTCATTCTTGAGGGAGTCACAGTCCCCAACTTCGAGGCGCCAAGGGAATGTTGAGAGGCTGAGTACCCGGGCCTCTTCTATTTTGCAGATGTGGAGGGAGTTGGAGGATGAGCACGCATTGAGTCGTGCCCAGGAGAGGGTAAGGGAGAGGTTGAGGCAGCGGAGGAGCGTGGATTCTAATACAAATATATCCAGTTCAAATATGTCAGGAAGTAGAGAGAGTAATAATCAAGGAAGTCTGGAAGGTGCTAGTGAGAACGAGCATGACTTTGCAACTTGGTCCCATGATCAGTTGGGCCCACAGAATGAGAATAGGGATCCTGACAATTCTAGTCGGGAACAATCACCTGATCTAGGGGATGTTGAGAGGGAGAGGGTGAGGCATATTGTTCGGGGATGGATGGAGAGTGGCATTAGTGACCCTTCATCTAATGTTATGCAGGGGAATGGAAGTCCTGGAGCTGAATGGTTGGGGGAAACCGAGCGTGAAAGGGTAAGGATTGCAAGAGAGTGGATGCAAATGACAAGTCAACAAAGAGGATCTCGAAGTGGACGCAGGGAAGAACATAATATTGGACTTAGTGCTCAAGTTGACCGTGTCCATGAAGGGTCTGTTGTTGCCCACAGGGAAGGTCAGCCAGAGCATACTCGCACAGACATGTTGAGGTTGCGTGGAAGACAAGCCTTGCTTGATTTGCTTGTCAGGATAGGGAGGGAAAGGCAGGGGGAACTTCAGGGCCTGTTGGAACATCGTGCTGTTACTGACTTTGCACATCGCAGTCGCATTCAGGTGACAACATACTGTTCTGGTTTCACTTAATTTTGTTTCATATAAACTGTATCATTCCAATGTTTAAAGAAGCACTGATCATGTGCAAGATTTGTCTTTGATCATAGTTGTACAGTATTCAAATATAATCTTTAACTTTTGTTGTTGCAAGTATGCTCAAAGTTTACTTCAATATGTCAAATTCAGAACTTAAGTTATATATTTTATACAAGTCAGCACTGTGTAGGAAAGTGATTTCTTAATTGCCCCCATTGGCCTAAACTACTACGAGTTGCTCAGCATATTAGGGTGTGGAAGCGCTAATGAATTTTTTGGTGGGTTGTCTCCTTTACAAGTGGTATGGGTTTCAGTTCAACCTTCTTGTTCTTCTTGTCATTTTTGGTTTCTTTTAGATAAATCTCAGCTGTGGTTCTAATATCTTACTTGAGACTTCAGTACTTCGATTTTATTTCTAGTTTATAGGTTGAACCGTTGAAGTACCTATCCCTATCAGACAAGGTTGGAGGCACCCGTAGGCTCTTTTTAGCTGTTTTTTCAATGATTCCTCTTTATTCATCGACAGTGCATTGAGTCCACTTTTTGTGATGGGATATTATTATATTATTATTGATTGGTTGCTTATCATGTACTCTTGGAACATTTATATATATATATATAAACGTATGTTTCTTCCTGTTCTTCCTTTGGCGGAAGTGCTTCTAGAATTGATAAATATCTCACCCTGCAATTAGAACTTTACACTTGTTCAATATCAAGTATCAAACTGTAAGTTCCTGTAAAGACTTGTAACTTACTGTGATTTATTAGCCCCTTACTTTAATTGAATTTATGCCTAGCCTTAATGCAAAAAGTTCATATTTGTAGAGTAATTGTGAGTTGATGTTTATTTCAAATAGTCCCTTTGTTTTACAATAACATAAGAGTTCACAAGTTGCTTCATCTTTTTTGTATCTTGTGCATCAGAGATCCGTTTATATTGATTCATCATTTATCTCGGAAAATGTTTCTTTGAGCTTCTGGAGTAGTTCACTTGAATTTGTAATTATAATCTTCTATTGTTTCAATTTTCAGTCATTACTTAGAGGCAGATTCTTAAGAAACGAAAGGCCCGATGAGGAAGAGCGACCGCCTTCGAGGGCAGCTAGTGAGTTAAATCAGTTAAGGCAGCGACACACAGTCTCAGGTCTGAGGTATGGGCACTTATGCAAGCCATACGCTGGAACCTTCTCACTTCATTAAATTTTTGTTCTTCCTTTTTTATAACTTCATTTGCCCATGCTGGTTTTTGTGTATGTTTTTCCGTTCTCATGCTTGGACTAGTGGATGGAATGAGAACATTATATTCTAGATTTTTGAGTGAAAAACGTTTCCAGTATCTTAGTGTTGAGAGGTATCAAATGATGTTATATCAACTTTCCAAAAATAATGATGGAAGTTGTAGTGACACGTAGGATGTGGAAATCAAGAAATGAACATGATGTTTGATGTGTAATTCGTTAAGCTGAAATGTATTCAGCCATTGATGTGAACACATTCTTGGTTATGTGATATTGGTGGACAACAGTAGCCATATTGACGGGCTGTTGTTATGTTGTTTCTTTTTTATTTAANTTTGATTAATGAAATTTTGATTACCTTTCAAAAAAAAAAAAAAATGGACAGCAGTAGCTTGCTCTAATTTTCAAGCTTATCTAAGATTCTAATGCAGTACAGTTTTGCACATTTTTAACAGAGATGAATAAATAATTGATGCGTTTGTAGGATCGATGGAGACGGTATAAAAATAAGAACTATGATGCTCAGACTCTTCTGTTTGGATGGCATTCTTGTATTGACACAACATGACATAAGTATATGGGTATGGATCCCATGTTGGATTCTTCAATTTAGAAGTGTACAAGACAGAAACATGGAAGGGAGATTTCCGTGGGAGGAAGTAGAAGTTGCAGCGGGCCCATGGCTGGGAAAGCAATAAAATTGATTATGAGGCATAAAACCAGGCCCATTTAATGCTACACTCCCTAAAAAATACATATAAAATTATTAGTATAGTATTCTAAAAAAAAATCGTGTTTGAAAGACACCCATTTGCCCTTGTCCAAATTTTGGATCCTTATTAGACATCCTTGTATCTTGAGTTTTTGAAGAAAAATGATTTGATTCTAGATGTATACACATATACATACCCATACCTGATTCCGAGCAACATAGAATAAGAGTGGAGGACAGGGAAAGAGAGAGAAAGGGAAGGAGAAAATATAGGAGAGTTACAGTTTGAAGAGAGTTTCAAGGAGAAAAGCCATTTTGCTCTTTCTTCAAAAATACTTGATATTTATTTTGAATGAAGATTTTAAACCTAATAATAATGAGTTAATTCCTTTTTGTGTTTGACTGGCATGAATCAAGGTTGCATGATTGCTCAAATATCTTTGTCACAAATGCGTTTAGGGTTTTTATGTACAACACATGCTGATTGATCTGATAAACGTCCACTGACGGGCCATTCTTTTTCCTTTTCAAAATTTCCTGGTATCATTAGTAATCTCTGCTTTTCGGGGTGGGGGTGGGGGGGTGTATCCTCTTTGGTACTCTGTAAGCATTTTACATGTAACTTTTTCTTCTACTTGAGAGCTTGTCCTTATTGTGCACCTTATGATTTATTTTAGTAATGAAAGTCCATGATACTAACTTATCACTGTAATCCGATATGTCTGGTCATTTTTCTATATAATATGTTGGAGGAAATTTTTGTAATTTTTATTTGATTGCATGCTCATAAATTTCATTCAGGGAAGGGTTCCGCTCCAGATTGGAAAACATTGTTCGTGGCCAAGTAAGCAGTCATCCTGAAACTTCATCTAACAATAACAACTGTGATTCTAGAAATGATCAGACTGATACAAATTCTTCACAGGAAGTTCAACATGAGAATAATGACCAATCTCAATCTAGACATCAGGAAATTGATGTTAACCCATTGCCGGATCGTATGGCAAATTTGGATAGTAGCACAGCTGTTCAAAGTACAATTCAACAAGTTATTGCAGGTCAAGGAAGCAACTGGCAGGAACAGATTACTGAAGATGAGAGAGAAAACGTGCAAGAATCAACCTATAACGAGTCTAATGGATGGAGGGATGGCACTTTGCAAGACACTGATAGGAACTGGCAGGAAAATCCCGTACCTAATTGGAACTTGGAAGCATCAGTAAATGAAGGTGGAGGTCAAAGTCAGCTGGAAGAAGTCCACGAGGGTTGGCGTGATAATGGCCCTCGAGAAGCTATAGATAATTGGTCGGAACGGCCTTCAGACGTTCCAAGAAGGCGGGACTCTCTACCACATAGAAGAGGCACCAGGTTCCACCCTCATGATGATAACGTGTACAGCATGGAACTCAGGGAGCTTCTTAGCAGGTTATTGTCTCACACTGTTATGTGCTCAAGCTTTATAGTTTTTGGGACTTATCTTCAACTTAGCCCATGTTTGGATAATATTTATAATCGGTCAAATCACTTTTTATTCATACGTGTCATGGGACCCGCAATTATTACTCACTTATCAGTCACTCATTGCTATCTATTTATAATTTAAACTGTTTATAAGCACTTCCCAAACATGCTTTTCCTTTTCATTGTAGGAGGAGTGTCTCTAATCTTCTCCGTAGTGGTTTCCGTGAGAGCCTAGATTCGTTGATTCAATCATATGTAGAAAGGCAAGGCAGGTCTCCTATTGACTGGGATCTGCACAGGAACTTGCCTCTTCCAGCATCCCCGGAGAGGGATCAGGACCAACATAATGAGGAGCAGAATGAGGATCAGCATGATGCTATTGGTAGACCTTCATTGGTATTACCATCCCCTCCAGTACCACCATCTCAACCGCTTTGGCATCGGGATTTGCACCACTCCAGTTGGTCTCGTCACCATCGATCTGAACTCGTAAGTTGATTTTTTCTTGTCTCCTCTCTTTTCAAGAATGTGAAGCGCATATAAATTGTCATGTTGATTTGACAATGATATGATATGTCCTTTCCTCGAGAAATCAAGGATATTACTATTTCACAGTTGTTCTTTGTTTGATTAAGACTTTGGATGTGTTGGTTGATTATGTGAGAGTGGCAAAACAGTTGAGGCCTGATTAGGTTATGGTCCTCGAAAATTTTATTTTGATGATATAGGAATTATACAATGCCCAAGTGTTATTGAATATCTATTCTTTTGCGTACTATATGAAGGGAAGATTTTTTGTCTGTAACTAGTAAAATAACCTTCTCATGATTTTCGGTATTGTTCTGAAATTGGATTGATGAACTTAGGCAATGAAATTTGTCATTTGTCATCTCGTGTGAAAATTGGCGACAATTTGTCCAGAAGCTACTCAACTTGGTTCTTGCACTTAATAGCTGTGTTTATAACTAAAATCTCATGTTGCTTAAGCATGGTGGGTCAAAAAACCTGCTTGAGTCGAGCCATACAGTTAGCGAGGTTGATTACTGTGACTGTCCTTTTAAAATTGTGCTAAGCTGTGGTTCTTCCAGCTTTGGAATCATGTGATTGTTGAATACTAAGACTTACAATCTGACTAGTTTTAGTCTTCAATATAAGCAGAACTGAGGTTCAGTTTGGAGTCTCAATGGATCGTTCCAAATTCTTTGAAGCCATTAACCATCCCATTATAAGCAGAACTGTTGATGAGACTATGATTATGCAATTTGACATTTGAACTGAATCCTTGCTTCCTATTATGGGTAGGAGTGGGAGATGATTAATGATCTGAGATCAGACGTAGCAAAACTTCAGCAAGGTATGAACCACATGCAAAGGATGTTAGAAGCTTGCATGGACATGCAACTGGAGTTGCAACGGTCAGTCCGACAGGAAGTCTCAGCCGCTCTTAATCGATCAACTGGTGGACAAGGTTGGTTTGTAATCTTGATGCTATGAACCTGAGTTTCTACCTATTCGAGCCCCCATGAAAGCGTTTTTGCCTTTATCATTAACTCATGTAGCCATTTCTGGTGTTTTACTCACCTCACCTTTCAACGGCTCCCTCTATTAACTGCCCTAGATATGCAGAATGCTGCTTCCGTCCTTTGATTACTTTGAATTTTCTGTTGGCGCTCTGTCTTATATTGTTTGCTCTAATTGGTTTTTTTAATGCATGTGCATACATTCAGGGATAGCAGAGACTTCAGAGGATGGGTCTAAATGGGGTCAGGTTAGAAAGGGTACCTGCTGTGTTTGTTGTGATAACCACATTGATTCTTTATTGTACAGGTATGGTAACCTATTCTATTATGCAAAATTATACGCAATACTATTTGCACACAACTCCATTACACGCCCATTAAGACACTAGACAAATATACTAGTTTGAAGTCTTCTAATACCCTTTTTGAAGCCAAATGTGTTCATTTCAATGTCATGTTGACAATTTTTTTTTTTTGTAAAATGAACCTCCTTTAAGAGTACCGTACCGTTCTTGGCTTAATGGGAGTCCACCGGTGGTGAAAAATGTCTTATATGAACTTTCTATGTCAAATCGACGCCATATGGAGAGTTGCACACTATTTTATGTCACGACAGTTGTTTTTGAGTTGGTATAAATTTTATTTTTGCGGCCAATATATTTTTCCTTACATATGTTTCCCTGATCTGCAGATGTGGGCACATGTGCACTTGTTCTAAATGTGCAAACGAGTTGGTTCGTAGAGGAGGGAAGTGTCCATTGTGTCGTGCACCCATTGTTGAGGTGATTAGAGCTTACTCCATACTGTAAAAAGAAACCATAGAGGGAATAAAATACGCGAACGGTTGATAAGATACGTTGAAGCTCAATCTTATCTGTAGTGTTTAGTTAGCCACTACTGTTATTTGGATTATATTTGGAAAGCTTTGCATTGTATTAATGGGACCACAAATAGTGTTTAACTGCTTCCTCATTCATTCGTAAATAATATTTAAATTCTTTCCTGGCGGAAAAATAGCAAGATTTATTCATTCATGACTACCACAGCTTGTAATCTACAAACTTTTTGTGCCAAACGTGCATTTGAGATACAAATATTCTTATCCTCAAAAAAATCTTTTAACGCTCGATTTCTTTGATATCTTTTGATCGGATTCAATTCTTCGATGAAAACTTGAGGGGTACTTGTACAATCGACAATTGGGTAGGTTACAATTGTGTCGTTTTAAGACATTTGTTTTAGGTAAAATGCAGTAGGAAAAATGAAAAAAAAAAAAAAGTATATTTTAGATGCACACAGAACATGTGATGTTCAGACGTTTGACATCAAACATAATTTTATTTAGTAAGGGCACACGCACACTCTCTCTACTTATAATTGAACCAAATTAAGAAGGTTTTAATTTAATTTAAGCAGCAGCCGCCTCTGCCTTCATTTCATCTATAATGGCTATTGCTAACAGATCATAGGCTTGAGTCCATGCACCATTCATTTCTTCACTCCATTTATCCCCCATTGCCTCCTTAACTGTTCTCAGCAATGCCTCCTTCACAACCTATTGTAAGTTATGCAATACACGAAAATGAATTAATTGATACTATTGAGAAAAGATTATACTTATTTTGAAAAGAAAAATTGATACCTCGAAGTGAGGATCGATGACTCCTTTTTGAAGATGGACGGTTCCCAACCATTTGAGAGTAGTATTGGCCACCACCACTTTGCCCTTCTCGCGAAGCTGAATAGCTGATTCACATGTCTTCATATATACATTCCTCAAAAAGTTAATTTACTCTTAGAAATAAGATTGTTACTCGAAAAAGTATTTAAGTTTTGACAAATTCATCTTAAAATCGAATGACTGTGTAAGTTACTAAGTTCATTGCATAAATGATCTTTATAGTATTTCAATTAATCAAAGTTAAAAATATCTTTTAAGCCCGATATAACTTTACAATAAGCAATATGCACTAATTTTATTTGTCTTTACAAGGCAAATTTAAACAGTTCTAAGTATTAAGACTTGGCTTGTTTGAGCAAATCAATCTTAAAATGAGCTTCGATACCATATTAACTTTTGGAATTCCATTTTAAAATATTAACTGTAAGGAAAAGTGATTCTTGAAGAAGAATTGGACAACCTCATTTTTACCAAATCTGTTAGAATAAATTCAGTTCAATGGAGCCTTCAATTACCAGTTTGTTTCAACTGATGTTGGTTGGAATCTTCAACAACTTGGAGCCTTATTTGTTGGTAGTTAATAATCGAAATGGAGCCTCATTTAGATCTATAAATAGGAGCCTTAGGTAGTGCAAAAGTAAGAAAGCTTTCGAGAGTGAAAGGGGGATAGAAAGTGAGATTTGATAAGAATGGTAGAATTCAAGTGTGTAAATCATGTTTTGCTTTGGTAATAAAGTGTAGGAAGATGATTTCTTCATGTTTAAATCACTCTAAGTGTTGAATCTTGCTGATAATCACATTTTTCTTTAAGTCTGTGAGTTCATAATCAATTTTAAAGCATTAGTGCAAATACGGTAAGTTGCAAGTATATCCGGTATGAAGAAGCAATATCCGGTATGCATAAGCCATATACGGAACGTTCAATTTCAGCCAATTTTTCTTCTTTTCTGCTGGTGCTTTGCTGATTACTGAGCTTCTTAAGTAAGTCAAAAGTAAAGATAGCCTCCAAAAATCCCAACAAGTGGTATCAAAGCTTGAAATTTCCTGGCCTGATTTTTGTTTCTTTGAATTGGCCGAACACATTTCTTGTGGAAGACAGATTCCTGGCCAGAATCTTGATCACATCATGTCAACATCCAAATTTGAGGTGGAGAAATTTAATGGCAAGAATGACTTCAACTTGTGGAGGGAGAAAATGATGGCACATCTTGGTAATCTTGGATTGGAAGAAGCATTGGAAGGAAAATCTGGAACTGATGATGATATCTTAAAGAAGGCAAGGAACACCATCATACTTAGCCTCTCTGATACAGTTCTGAGAAAGGTCATTAAGGAGAAGATGACATCTGAAATGTGGAATAAATTGGAAGAGCTTTACTTGACCAAAGCTTTGCCTGACCGGATCTACTTGAAGCACAAGTTCTACAGCTTCAAAATGGATTAATCAAGGTCAATTGATGAGAACATCGATGAGTTTACTAAGCTGGTATCTGACCTGGAGAATCTGGACATCAAGATTGATGAAGAAGATGAAGATCAAGCCATTTTCTTGTTAAATTCTCTATCACCAGCCTTTGATCATTTAAGGGGTACCATCAAATATAGCAAAGAATCCTTGACCCTCAAAGAAGTTGCTGCAGCAGCCTACTCAAAGGAATTGGATTTAAAGTTGAATGGAAACATTGCCAAGAGGAATGGAGAAGTGATGAGTGTGCAAGAAAGAAAGGAAAAAAGAGTGTGCTGGATTTGTAATCAAGAAGGGCACTATAAGAAGAATTGTCCAAGAAGAAACCAGAGGTGGATAAAGAAAGGAGGCAAGCAAGATGGAGAGTGTGCAAACATGCTTGGAGGCTATGAAGTGCTTTGAAGGTTCTAGCTATAATGAATCTGAAAATTCTTCTCAAAAATCAAGGAGAATATTGTAAGGAAAGTGATTCTTGAAGAAGAATTGGACAACCTTATTTTTACCAAATCTGTTAGAATAAATTCAGTTCAATGGAGTCTTCAGTTACCAGTTTGTTTCAACTGATGTTGGTTGGAATCTTCAACAACTTGGAGCCTTGTTTGTTGGTAGTTAATAACCGAAATGGAGCCTCATTTAGGTCTATAAATAGGAGCCTTAGGTAGTGCAAAAGTAAGAAAGCTTTTGAGAGTGAAAGGGGGATAGAAAGTAAGATTTGAGAAGAATGGTAGAATTCTTATAAATGTGGAAAAATCTTTCTTGTGTGATTTCAAGTGTGTAAATCATGTTTTGCATTGATAATAAAGTGTAGGAAGATGATTTCTTCTTGTTTAAATTACTTTAAGTGTTGAATCTTGCTAGTAATCACGTTTTTCTTTAAGTCTGTGAGTTCAGAATCAATTTTAAAGTATTAGTGCAAATACGGTAAGTTGCAAGTATATCTGGTATGAAGAAGCAATATCCGGTATGCATAAGCCATCTACGGTAAGTTCAATTTCAGCCAATTTTTCTCTTTTTCTGCTGGTGCTTTGCCGATTACTGAGCTTCTTAAGTAAATCCAAAGTAAAGATAACCTCTAAAAATTCCAACATCAACCTTATTAATAGGAGTAGTCCAAACCTTTATATGTTGGTCTATATTTTTATCTTTATTCGATGTGAGATTTATCCGTTAACACTGAGTACAATAACAACATACTATTTAAAGTTTGACCGTAAATATAACTAAAAATTATGAATCTATTGTCCAACATAGATTTGAATTACTTTGCTATTATTATTTGTACGCCTAACAAATTTCTCGAGTCTTTTCAGAAAAGATTGGATTGGTTGTGACCTTTTTCATTCACTTGACCCACAACTTCCATGGATCGAGCGGCGGAGCTCATCTATAATTATAACATGGATTCCGAAATTCAATCAATAAGAAATTAATTACCATCTTGAAAACCTTAACAGCATGAGCCTTGAGTTTAGGATTGTTGTGGGGAATTTCATCTGTGTTCTGCAGAAATGAGAACATGTTCTTTGCTGCCGGGGCAATCTCCAGAATCCTGCATCCATTCCATTATAAATAACAAATAATATGGCCATTCCTTTGTCATCTCTTTCTCTGTATATAGTATATACTTACAATGTGAAGAAACGAAGGCTGAGCTCAGGAACGTTTTGCTTCATCACCTCCCATGACTCCATCACTAAACTTTCTTGGTTCTCACTGAAACTCATCTCCCTCTCTCCCTCTCTGTGTGTGTGTGTAGTGTGAAGATGGGCTTTTTCTCACCCAGCCAGCCTCTATATAGTGGCTAGCACAGCAATAAATAAAGGGATAAATTAAGATAATTCTTGGAGTCCATCTGTATTTTGTTTTTAATTGAATGTATTTTTATTTATTATAATTGACATTTGACAATGACTCATTTAGACTGGAGCATCAATAAAAATTGAGCCCAGATTAAAATCAAATTTTTAATAAATTTTAATAAAAGTTGATAAAATTTATGATTGAAAAGTTGTGAATCCCAATGAAATATGTGATTAAAATTATTTGTTGACTTTAACTTGGATTAAATTTTGATTTTAATCCCACCAAACAAACAGTGGCTAAATAACATTATTCAAGAATGTTATATTAATGCTCAAATGTACAAAAAGACACATTTTATAGGATATTGACGATGATTATGACATTCTAAACATCGACTTTAGGTCAATTCGAAGAGGTCAACAAAGATAACCTCAAGGAGCCTTTGAAGCTTATGATAAGGCATCGCTGAAACGAAGCATGAAAGATGACACACATCATTTTTTAGTCTCCTAGATTGTTTAATTTCTCTAAATTGTGCTTTCAATGGCAAAGGTCAAGTCGTGTGTCGTCATCTTAAATTTACATTTTTCTTTACTGACAAGTGTAAAATTTTAAGAGACATGTGAGCAACAAAAGAGTGAAAGTCGGAAGCACAGGACACATGGATATTCTTGAGTGTCAAGACTGCAATTTGGGCAAGATCAATGTTGGGTTTATGGACACCACATATCTCCATATTGGTATGATATTGTCCACTTTGAGCCTAAGCCCTCATGAATTT
>CAIGRF010106352.1:0-26546 GCA_903798235.1 Fraxinus ornus | reverse complement strand
ATAAAAGGCACGCCGTAAAAAGAGCCTTTTTACGGCTTGCAAAGAATGTACGCCGTAAATACTTTATACAATTGATCATTTACGACACACATTTTTTGCATGCCGTAAAAAGCCGTTTTTTACGGCATGCGTCAATTGCACGATGTAAACATATGCCGTAAAAAGCTATTTTTGTTGTAGTGGTGCTATAAATTTAAGTAAAAACCCTATGTTTCATGAAAAAAAACTAAACACAGATATTAAATACTATTTCATAATAGATATTATTTCAAAATAAATATTAAAAATTAGTAAGATTGCTACCCACTTTAATCCTTCAGATATGGGAATCAAAATAATAACTTTAAACAAATTTTAAAATTGTTTGAAGTTGTTATATGTTATTACTTTGAATTGAATGTACATGTATATTGGAGTAAATGAAATATAGAGTGTTGGTGAAAGCTTTTGGTTGCATATGAACCTAATTCTTGGTAGCAAGGTATAGATTGTTAAGGATTCGAACCCTGATGCTCCCAAAATTTGGAATTGATAAATCGTGTACATTTTGACAACTATTTTAACGGTGATGCATTTAACTAGATGATGACACCTTGCTTATTTCTGGTCCTTGGATCACTTTCTGGATGGTTCGATATTTTACTTGGGGTGCGTCTCTTCATTTATTACACTCTGATTGTAGGCTCTTCGTTTTCAAGGAGAAAAACAAACCCACTGTTCTAGGGTTCTGCATCTGTGAAGTGCTTTGCTCAAAAAATAGCATTCGAGACCAAAACCTTTGTATACAAGTCTGAGTGATCTTTATGTTTAGTATAATTGTTGTTAGGGCTTGGTGATTTTCAAGTGTTCTTGGTGATAAAAGGCTTCTATCTTCAGAGTGCCTGAAAAATAAGTCTTTGATAGACTATGTCTATTGTAATATTAAACAATCTTGTATCTTCGTTGTTGTTTTTATTTTCATAGTGCAATCGAGCTTTAATCCATTTTATATGGATCCTCAACAGGGGATTCATTAAGCCCCCGTTTAGTGCACATTATTTCCAAAAGAATGTATTTTTTTGGTTGATGTGATGGGGAATATGTGGTTGAAAAAGAAGGAAAAGTTACTGATGTGATAGAAAATATTATTTTATTAGAGAATGTGTGATTGAAAATGAGTAGAAGAATGAGAATGAAAAAAAAAATGTGGCCCAAACAGGGGCTAAATTTTGATAAAAGTTAGTGAAATTGTGATTGATAATTTGATCAAAANAAACACAGATATTAAATACTATTTCATAATAGATATTATTTCAAAATAAATATTAAAAATTAGTAAGATTGCTACCCACTTTAATCCTTCAGATATGGGAATCAAAATAATAACTTTAAACAAATTTTAAAATTGTTTGAAGTTGTTATATGTTATTACTTTGAATTGAATGTACATGTATATTGGAGTAAATGAAATATAGAGTGTTGGTGAAAGCTTTTGGTTGCATATGAACCTAATTCTTGGTAGCAAGGTATAGATTGTTAAGGATTCGAACCCTGATGCTCCCAAAATTTGGAATTGATAAATCGTGTACATTTTGACAACTATTTTAACGGTGATGCATTTAACTAGATGATGACACCTTGCTTATTTCTGGTCCTTGGATCACTTTCTGGATGGTTCGATATTTTACTTGGGGTGCGTCTCTTCATTTATTACACTCTGATTGTAGGCTCTTCGTTTTCAAGGAGAAAAACAAACCCACTGTTCTAGGGTTCTGCATCTGTGAAGTGCTTTGCTCAAAAAATAGCATTCGAGACCAAAACCTTTGTATACAAGTCTGAGTGATCTTTATGTTTAGTATAATTGTTGTTAGGGCTTGGTGATTTTCAAGTGTTCTTGGTGATAAAAGGCTTCTATCTTCAGAGTGCCTGAAAAATAAGTCTTTGATAGACTATGTCTATTGTAATATTAAACAATCTTGTATCTTCGTTGTTGTTTTTATTTTCATAGTGCAATCGAGCTTTAATCCATTTTATATGGATCCTCAACAGGGGATTCATTAAGCCCCCGTTTAGTGCACATTATTTCCAAAAGAATGTATTTTTTTGGTTGATGTGATGGAGAATATGTGGTTGAAAAAGAAGGAAAAGTTATTGATGTGATGAAAAATATTATTTTATTGAAGAATGTGTGGTTGAAAATGAGTAGAAAAATGAGAATGAAAAAAAATGTGGCCCAAACAGGGGCTAAGTGTTAAAGTGTCATCGAACCACTGGCCTCATTCAATCTTTAATTTCGATTAGTTGTACTTTCTGTCAAGTTGAGATTATTATTATTATCTTGTGTTTAATAGTGTGTTTCTAGGCTTCTCATGTATAATTCTTGTTACAATTTCTATCTAAACAAAAAGTAGATTTTTTGTGGGAATATTTCTCTGTGCATATTAAGTAAATTCCCAATACAATCATCCCCCTCTACGCTTTACCCACAAAAGTTGTCATGAAAATATTCTTCGTTTAAAGTATTGTAAGTACAAGGTTCATTTACAAGTAGTAAAACAGATTTTGAGTCCAAGTATCATACCTACAAAAATTGTACTAGTTCATATTCGAATTAACTTAACATTAATCGAAACAATTGAAATTTGTGAGTTTTCCTAAAAAATAAATAATCTACTTATAAATGTAAGACCTCTTAGCTAAAATAAATGCAAGATTATAATTAAATGTAAGTTTTATAAAAATATGATGATGAAAAGCGTACTAAAATCCCGAATCTCCTTATATCAAATTCAATTTTTGAGCAAACGATAAAGTCGAGGGATTGCATGATAATTTCTTCTTTGAATGCTAGTAATTCTATTTGGCATGTTATGATTAATTTCTTAATCTTTTCATGCTCCCCTTCTCTAATTGAAGCTATCTCGAGTTCAATGTCTATATTCAAAACTTTTGACAAAGAAATAATGATTTCTTTATGAAAAGTCTTCTCTTCTTGTCGTATTTGTTGGAAGCTCGGTGGGCATGATTCCTTTAATTGATGTTCATTAATAATCAGGGAAATAAATGATTTTACAGACAAATCGCCCACGTCAGATTTTGGTGAGAGAAATAATACAACATGCAAGTCACCTATGACAGTTTCATTAGATTCACATTCCGCTTTTATATCTCGTAGTTGCTGTCTTATATGAAATCTCCCACAATCATATCTCCTTATCAATTCCTTGAGCTAACAATTGTTGTTGTCTTATGATGAGGTCACATACAAGTATTTTGTTGAAATCAATCACACCCATCTTTTATCCTGCTATTTTTTTTTTAATCCTTTTTTATATCATGAAAAAGAGAAAAAACAAAAGCAGATAAAAATAGAAAAAAAAAATTAAATAAATAAAAATATAAGAATATAATTAGAAGTTCGAATTAGTGCTAAAATAAATTGAACTCAAACTTAAGTAATAATCCTCGAAAACGACGTCAAAAACTTCTCACGAAAATATTCTTCGTTCAAAATAGCAAAGTGCACAATTCGTTAACAAGTAATAAAATAGATTTTTAGTCAAAGTATCGTACATACAGAGATTGTACTAGTTCAAATTTGAATTAAGTTAGTATTAACCGAAACAATTGAAATTTGTGATTTTTTCTTATAAATTAAATAATCTACTTATGAATATAAGACCAATTTAGCTAAAATAAATGCAAGATTATAATCAAATGCTAGTTTTATAAAAATATGATGATGAAAAGCGCAATAGGATTCCAAATTTCCTTGTATCAATTTATTTTAACCCCAAACCTATCAACTTAACAACATGATTCAATTATGTAGACCAATATTTATCGGACTCTACGATAATTGACAATATGTCTAACTTATTTCAATCTTTTGAAAGTAAAATAAGACATAAAATGCATACAATTAGTGTGCATATAATTGTAGAAAAAATTAAATGCATGTCAATCATTTAATAATTAAAAGCGTGTTTTGAACGTCTAAAAGAAGATTCATAATACAAGGTTCATCTTGATCCTAGTACAATAATAATCTAACCTAGTATAATGTTGAATTAAACAAATAAAGTTTAAACGGCATCACCGAAAAATTAGCGGAACGTAATTAATTCTCAAATTTCTTGCACAATTATTGATGAATTATTGCCCAAAAATTTGGAATTATTTCTTCAAAATGCTGCTGTCTATCGTCCTCTCCGTGTCCGTATGCGTGTCCAATTCTCTTCTTTTTTTCATTTTTCATTTTTTTAATTCCATCCGCCGCCCGCTGTTTTAGTTCCAAAAGGGTTCCAATTTCAATTGGACTTTCATCCTTTTTCTAATTGATTTTTAGGCCCAATTTTATATATAGGGTTCCAATTCCAATTGGACTTTCTTGCCACCAGCTTTCTTGCATTCTACATTAATTCCCTAGAAGGGAAATTACAAAAAATCGGGGGTTTGAAATTTAGAATTTAAAAATCAAGGACCAAGCTTCATTTTTCAAAACTCAGGTAATATATAAAAAGTCTAACCCTAATTTTTCACTCACTTCCCCCTCCTCTCTCTCTCCCTCGCCCTCCCTCTCCTCTCCCCGAGTTCGGCAGCAACCACTGCTCGCAGTTGCTGCTGCGGCAGCAGCTTGCTGTTGTAGAGCAGCTACTGCTCACAGCAGCAAGCTGCAGCGGCAGCTGCTTGCTGTCGGCAGTGGCGGCAGTCTTTTTTTTTTGGTTCTCGAGTTGTGCGGTGGTGGTGCAGTGGGTGTGCGGTGGAGATGCTCTGTGTGTGTGTGTGTGTGTGTGTGTGTGTGTGTTGTAGAGGTGGCAGCGACGAATCTGCTGGTGGTTGATTCGTTGTCTTTCTTTTTTTTTTTTTTGTTATTGAGTGGTGTGTTGTGCGTTGGTGGTTATTGTTGGTGGATTTATGGTGGTGTGGGTAGTGGTGGTCGTGAGGCGGTGGCGATGGCGATTTTGTGGCGGAGGCGGCGCCGTTGGTGGTTATTGTTGGTGGTGTGTGACCAAGTATTTGGTTATCTGTGACCAAATATTTAATCTGTGACCTAAAAATTTTGACAATGTGACTAAAAAATAATATGTATCTGTGACCTCAAAATAATGTGTGACGTACAAATTTTTTGATATGTGACCTCGAAATAATCTGTGACCAAAAAATTTGACGATATGTGACCAGTAAATAAATTCGTGACTTATAATTATGAATATGTGACTATTAATCATAAAATGTAACTTTATTTAATAAATATTTTTAATTAATTAAATACATACCTGATTTTTGAATTTTCAAACTATTTGACCTTATTTTTAAATTGAAGTAACGAATCCACTCCCCTAATTAGAATTTGATTCCCATTCAATTACACGGTCAAAGGCCCATATAACACTATGCTTGTCTTCAAGGTCTCATTCTTCATAATTTATGCAAAACATCAATTGTGCAACCAATGTCCTTTTCAAATTCAACTTGTGGAATTTGATTCCAAAATTATAGATTTCATTCGAATTTTTCCTTATTCCTTTCCTTCAACACTGAAACAAAAGAAAATCAACATAAATTAAGCAAAATTAAACACTTAGACGCTATACAAGCTTAGTAATTTGACTCGAATAAGCCCACAAAACACGCTTCTCAAAAGGAAAAAGATTTGTATGAACCATGGTATTATTTATAACTTTTCCACTCTATTGAATCATTAAAAAGTATAAACCATAAATTTCTATGTGTTTTTTGTAAATATTAGTCATATTGCATTCTAGTTTGGAGAATTAATAGCGACATCTACACAACATGTCGTAAAAAACTTGTAAATCGTTACATCACACAATGGATTACCAAAGTGGCACATAATTAAGACATGTTTGGCTCCCATTAAATTAAAATTCATTTTTTCTCTTTTCTTATCAATTATGCATTTTTCAATAAAATAATATTATACATAAACTTTAAAAAAAAAAAAATTCTTATTTTTCAATCCCACATTTTCCTAAAAATTACTATTCTACTCATTAAAATGTGAAATAATGGAGCCCAAACAGGGGCTAATGAGTTGGGGGCTTTAAAACTTTAAATATTGAATGGATGGTTAAAAGCTCAACTTGGTTTCGCCTTGATTTTCCTAAGATTTTCGTAATTTGTAATTTTTATTAAGTAATCATCTCTTTCTATATATTTCTTTCTTTTAATTGGTTGTTTGAAAATAGGAATACATAAAAATATTCATAAAATAACAAATAACATAAAATAAAAATTGTACATGTATTTGTAACCTGTGTGCATTTAATTTGATTGATTATTATAGTAGTGTTTGGCGTGACAGCAATAATAATATATCTAATTTTGCTAATTTGTAAATACAACTTGATAAATTAATTTTCCGAGATAAGAAATCAAAGGAAAATTTTGAATGCTTATAGAGTTTTGGTTCATTGAAGTCTCATACTGATAATTGGGGATGGGCCTTAGGGATAATCCTATCCTCGAATTGATAGTCGAGTTAGAATCGATGTCGTGTTCAAAAATCAAACTCATTTTTGGTTCCAACGCAAACCTAACTATTCCAGCCGTGGGACATGTTTGGTTCAGTCAGGTTTAATTACAAATCACTTCAACACAAATTCCCCCACAAATCCCAGCCTAGCACCACAACTACCTCTCAATCCTCTACCACAAAAATCACCACCTCCATCACCATCGACGCAAACAGAAACGTCAAAAGACTCAATAACGTATCATAAACACAAATACCATACTTTTTATGCAATTATTGATTTGCTATGTATCCCTATTGGAGTTACAATTCCAATTTAAATGACTTTAGATGATAGATTAAATGAAAGGTGAAATTAAATGAATAATTTAATTCTACTTATCATTTAATGTCATATATACGCCACCTAAAATTGAGATTGCAATCCCAACGAAATTAAATAGCATTATTCAATGGATTATTCCAAATGTACAGAAAAATTTTCCACAGAAATTTCACACCCCCTCATATGTGTGTGGCCCACCAAAATAAAAAAATGAAATGAAACCACTCACCCTCTTTTGTTGTAAGTGTAGCAAAGTTCTTATTCAGCCCTTGTTTAGTACATAATAAAATTTTTACTCTCATTCTTCTACTCATTTTCAACTATAGATTTTTCAATAAATAAATATTTTTCATCACATCAATAATTTTTCTTTATTTTTCAACCACACATTCTCCATCGATTTAATATTTTAAAATACATTTTTTTAAAAATAATGTGACTAAAACACATTGTCAATGTGATAACTGATAAACACCCTCAATATGATAAGGGAAAAGCCTCTTGTCCCGACTCAACAATCGGGACATGGCTCCCCTATTGTCCTAGCTGTTGAGGCGGGGCGAGAAGGTCGGCTCATATGATAAAGAAGGCTACATAAACTCACATGCGTCCCTATCGTCCTAGTCGTCAAGCAGGGACAAGAAGGACGACTCATATGCTAAAGAAGGCTACATAAACTCACATGCGTCATAAAAGGACAATTATTGTTTTGCTTTAAAAACTCCCACCTGTCATTGACTATGACAACACGTCCATTTATTGTGAATGGACAAATAGAAAGAAAATATGTGGCACTAGTTTCCTTTCATGTCTGACTCATTATTGAACCTATCAACCTCTAAGTACCAATTGTATAATTTGTATTATAGATGTCGATTTTTTATTTATCGAAAGAGTTCCAGAACTATAATGGCATGTATTGTATCCAAAAGAGTAAATTGCATTTTTGTTGCCCAATGGCAAGGTCATCTCTAACAAGTAAAAAAGAGCAAACCGGTCACCAATTTTTCATTACAATTGCAAGTTGTTGGTCCCAGACTATTTCCAATAGCAAGGTCGCCAATAACAAGTAAAAAGAGCAAACTAGTCAACAAAAAATTATTATAGTTGTGCATTCGGTGGCCTTTGTAAAATGCCTGAAATCCATTTGTTATTCTAATAATATGTTGAAAACCAATAAAAAAATTTCCATTAAACCCTAGAGTTTTATGAGATTATAAGTTAGTAATGTTGGGAATAATGTAGGAAAATCTGGAAATAACTAATGAACTCCAAAGCACGAAATCGTTATCTTTTAAAAGATGTTTCTCCCCTATCCAACAAAGTCACGTATGGGGTGTGAAAGAAAATCTCTCACAGGATACAATGGAGGCGTTTGATTCAAACTGTGACTATTTGATCAAACTAAGAAGACACTCTATAAAGAAACTGATGAGGCCAAGAGAAAGAGAGACGAATAGAAATAACGAATTTTGCTTTTTTACTGTGTTTTGCAAATGAGAATTCGCCCAGAATATATAGAGATGGAGGCAACCATTTGAATGGGTGTGTCCCTTGAAATGAACGAACGCATCTGTTGGAAGAAACTTTTAAAATGAACAGATGTTTCTATTCAAAAACTTCCAAAAATAAAATCTTCATCCGGGAGCGTTGCCCCCGAGCCCCCCGCGACCTGACCGGACAAGTCGATCCCCGCTGCGTAGCGACAAACACTAGTCGGAGCGGCAAAACATTAGCAAAATAAAAAGATAAACATGCAAAATGTTGAAAAAATATCTAAGTAAAACATGTTTAAAAGCTTACCATGATGAAAACCAAACATGTTTAGGGATGGCAAAAAAATCCGCCACGTCTCACCCCGGCGCTGCCCTGCCCCGAATGGGGCGAAAAAAACCCGCCCCAACGGGTTGGTGGGGTGGGGTGGGGCGGGAAAGGGGTGCCCCGCCCCGAAGCGCCGCGAACCCGCCCCATGAAGAATAAAAAAAATTAAAAATTAAAAAAAATTTAATTAACAAGAAATTTTTGTGAAAAAATTAAATAGGGTAGGAAACGTGGCAAACTCGCGCCCCGAACCGCCCGCCCCATCTAAGATGGGGCGGGGCGGGGAGGGGTGGGAGAGTGGCGTGGCGGGGCTGGGTGGGGTGGAGGTGCCCCGCCCCGAACCCGTCCCATTGCCATCTCTAAACATGTTTGACATAATATTTAACCAAACATTCTATTGATTTCACAACTTTTATCTAATTTTTAATCATAAATGTCATAAGATATACCAGCTTACCTAAAGCCCTACAATTAAATATTAGTTTTCATAAATAAGAAGGTTAAGTTTAAAATTCAAATTTCTGGTGGTAAATATGATTATTAATTGTAATTAATAAAAATATAATTAAACCTAAATCTTCATAACCACCCCCACCCTAAACCAGCCCCCCACTATGTATCTCTCTCTCTACGGATCACTCTAATCCACCCTACCTAGCCCCTAGGGACGAGCAGAATCGTCACGTACAATGACGAACCACTGCATGCAGCTGCTTCGCCAAGCAACGACGACGATCTGCTTACCAATAAATACAAGATTGAATTCCCAAGATTTTTACTTGAGATTGAGGAATCATTATGGGATCCTCTAAATATGTATTTGATTGTAGCCCTAGAGTCAGTAGACAAACCTACAGGTCAACCCAGGGGTGGACCCAGCACCTGGCCAGCCCCCGCGATCGCCTGTGCTGGGTCCGTCGGAAGCTTGAAAAGCCGCCGGGCGCCGGGAAGCAGAGCTGTGAAGAACGAAGGCAATTATTGCAATGAAGAAGGTGCCTCGGGCCTTATTTTCAAACAATAAGGCCTAATTAATTGAGCCAATTTGCAACCCATAGCCACAAACAAAACCAAATTGAGCATTACAAAGAAATCCTCAATTCCAATTGAAATTTGAAATCCAACAAACCGTAGAGGAACTGAGGAAGGCGATCTGCTGCGTTCTTGTGCCTGTGAGTTGCTGGTTGCTATCTGATCTCCGATCGTCCGCGTGACTTGTGTGGTGACGGCGTCGGTCTTGGTCCAGCTCTAGTAGACTGTGAGTTTCTCTCTCTTTTTTTCCCTTTCCTTGTGTTGTGAATCTTGTGAGTTGTGTACCTGTTAATAGAATAATAGGGAATTTGATTCTTGCCCAATAAGAAATCCAACAAAAGTAAATGCTTGAAATGGGGTTGATTATTGATTTTTGTTATTTGATTTTGGTTGATAAAGAAGTGGGATGGGGCAAAAAGGGGGTGAACGGTGAAGATTTGGCGTCTATTTTTCGGAATTTTCCTTTTATTTATTTATTTATTTTTATTTTCTTTTGGTGATTAATGGAGAGAGACTTGTAAAATTTTGCGACTTTACATATTTCGGAACTTAAACGAGATTTTTTAAAGCAATTTATGTGATGTTTGGTTTTTTTTTTTCGTCCATTTTAGCAGGTTATTTGCTTTTGCTGTAGAGTTTACTGTTTATGCACCTCAAAATTTTAGGTCAGGAACTGCACTCGAAGCTCGGAATAGTGTGCTCAGGTTTCTTTGATTTAAAGTTATATTCTCGTAAACCATCTTGCAAATCATCCCCTAGCTTCCTTTGCAGTTGACATTTATTCATTTGGGGACATTGAAGTATTTTTCTCCTGAACAAAATTAGTTTAGACAATGTTTTGCCACAAAGACTAAGGTCACACACAGCTCAAAAGCTAAAGTTTTGCAGATGTTAGATCTTTGTTTGAAATTTCCTTTTCTTTTTTTTTTTTTCAAATTCTGCGTCTAGATATATAAGAGGCTTGACAAGGTTTATCTGCGGAAAGTAGACCTTGATTAGCTAGTTTATTCTTTATTTTTTCTTTTGCTAGTGAAATTATGGATACTAAGTTTGCTGAGAACCTAGAGAAGTTGTATCTAATGCGCATTTTTGTGATCGACTTGCTTTAAAGTATACATGGACTTTTGGTATATGTTCTTGTGATATCAGCTACTGCTGATGTTAAGCACTTGAACATGCTGCCAATGCCAAAGCAGGTGGGCCATGGTTTTCATATATATATATATATAAGTTTTACGTTTTAGTGCGTTTACATATATATTGAATGATTTTTAATATTATATAATTAAACATTAATAAAAGACATCGCTCTTACGATAGTTGATGGTCGACGTTGACTAGTCAACTTCCGCCCGGGCTGAACTTTGATCCTGGGTCCGCCACTGGGTAAACCACTAGATATCAATTGGACTAGAATTCAATCTTGTGTTTCAGTGGTAGAATTTTTGAAGAAAAATGCTGGCCAACTAAATGATTGTGAAAATTCACTAATTCACTCAAATGATTTTGTTACAACTAAATTCAATGACCATGTCATTGAGTTGGCCAATAAATCCGTTTCTGTTGTTGTAGATTTGACACGTGTTAAAAGTTTTATATATTTAGCATGCGAGATATGTAGAAATAAAGTGAAAGAAATGGCAAACCGAATAAACGCTTGGTGAAATTGTAGAAAACAGTAGATTGAGGCTAGAGTTCGACTCTATTTCCTTAAGACGATTTTGGCCTTCTATGGTGCTTCCAGTTGACGCCAATCGCCTCCCAAGATACAACAATCTTTCTCTTGCGGTTTAGAAGCACTCCAAACAGCAAGAACGGCGAACCAGAAAAGTTCCGTACTCTCTCAATGGATGAAAAAATAATTTTGTTTATGCAGAATGCAAGAGAAGTGAATGAAGAATGTTGAATTAATCAAATTCGGAAATCAGGGTCCCATTTATAAATTTCCAATAGCTGCAGGCCAAGAGTTGCAACTCCTTGAAAGATTGTTTCTGAATAGACACAACTATTGATTTGTGTCTGTTTAGTCCAAACAGTTTCAAATAAGTTTGAAAAAATACACCTTTTCAATTAAATTAATTTTCGAAATTTGGAAATAAATAATTAAATAAAATAAAATAATTTTAATTTATTTTGTCCAAAAAGAATATAGGAACCAACCACGACCCACGACCCACGACCCGACCCGAACCCGAGCTCGAGCTCGTGCCGTGTCTAGCCGAGCCGGCCGATCGGTCGGACGGACGGACGGCGGCGGCGCGCGCGTGTGGGTCTTGAACTAGTCTAGACATTGTTTAAGACTTCCCCCTTCCAAAGACTATTGGTACCCCTTGGAGCCCAAACCCATATCCAAACTCGAGATATATAAATTGGTTCAAAATTCTTTCAACTTCCTATGTGGGATAAAGTTCCCACACTAGATTCCAAATTCCAGATTTTTACTTTCAAGTTCCCAACTTCTAGCATTAATTTCTTATTCATCCGGAAATGGTTTTGTGAAATTAAATATATCATGAATATCTACTCGCGGAGTAGAATGCGTTTGACCATTGACCCGCACAAATCGGATACCGGGTCCCACCCGAATACTTGGTCAAACTTGACCCATTTCCCAACAACATGTAGTGGTGATTGTTTTTTTTGTGGATTTGAGGTGAAGATATTATTTATGGTTGTGGATTTGAGTTGAACGTGGTAGTTGTGGTGCATTAAAGGTGATGGTGGTGGTGACTGGTGGTGCCAATCTATAATGTGTGCAGATTTGTTCATGGTAACCTTCTGTTACCAAATGTCTGTATTTATTGTCATTGGTTGTGGCCAATTCTATGTTGATTGTGACTTGATCACATACCATCACATTTAGGATTGAGCGGTCACAGACAGACATACTAAAAAAAAATTTGGTTACACTTAGGGTGCATTTGAGCAACATTATTTTGAAAGAATGTATTTTGGAATAGTAGATTAATGGAGAATATGTACTTGAAAAAAAGAAAAAGTTAATGATGTGATCTAATATATTATTTTATTGAAAAATGTGCGGTTGAAAATGAGTAGAATAATAATAATAAAAAAAAATTTAATCTGTATCAAATATGGGCTTAGTCATCAATAACACAGGTTAGTGATTTGATTACATATAGTCACAAATTAGACGGTCACAAATAATCACATTGAAAACAATTTTGGTTACATTTAGTCACAGATAACATAAGTTAGTGACTTAGTTAGATACAATCGCAAATTAGAAGATCACAGACAACTACACTGAACACAAATTTGGTCATAATCATATATAACATAGTTAGTCACAATTTTTGGGTGATTACGTGGGGGGTGAGAGTGCAATCTTCAAAAAAACGTTTTAAATTTTCTGAATATTTTGAGTTTTTTTTTTCTTTTCTTAAAGTTGGGGTGTGGTGTAATCTCCATAAAAGATTTTCAATATTTGGATTTTTTTTTTTTTTTTAACAAGTTGGGGTAGGGTGGAATAGAGTGGGGTGAGGTATGGAATAGAGTGCAATCTTCAAAAAAACGTTTTAAATTTTGGTTGTTATTGTTGATTTTTATTACACCAGTGTGATCTAATAACGACTATATTTTCAATTTTAATTTAATTTTAATCGATACCAAATGGCCCTAAATATTGTAACAAGGTTTAATCTATTTGGAATAAAAGTTGTGCTAAATATACACCTAAGCTAATAACCTCCTCACAAGGGGGTGGGGCCGTGATTATCCAAAAATCTCGGAATTTGTTTTTCTTTATTACTTTATATATTCCAATATTTCGAATTATCTATTTCAATATCATACACAAACCACAAACGAAGTACTTGACAGGTAAAGATTGGGCCCATCATCCACTTATTGGTAGGTTGAATAGTCTAATGGGCCCTACAGGGCTTGAGCCCACTGAAACTACACTCTAACAAAATACTGATCCAAATCACATGGGCAAATTAAGAAAATTGTGGGCCCAAGCCCCGTAGGGCCCATTTGAATTAAATATCCGATTGGATGGCATCCTTTGCATGGCTGCAAAAAACGGTCATATAGACTGCACGGATAGTCGAGCCAATAGGCTGGCCTAGCGTTGGCTTCGGCGAGCTGGTGAACTTTAATTCTTGTTGGCTCGTCTCATTTGAGGGGGTAAGTTGAGCCAGCGAGGCACGTGCAATTAAATAGTCACTTACTTTATTCAACGTGGACCGTCCAGATGTCATGATTTTTTGAAACAGATCCTACGAAAAAGAAAGAAAACGTTTCACACATACATATACACACACGTTCCTATTTATTGTTTCTAAGAGCAAAGCTCTGGAGATTAAGATTCAGTTTTCTTTCCAAATTCCAAGTATATATTTACAAAATCAAAACTCCTCAATCTCCTGAATATAGAAACATAAAATATATTTTGTTTGTAATGCATGTATTTATTGAATTGTAGGGAATTTGAGTTGGGGTAGGATTGAATGGATAAGCAAGAGCATATAGAGGAGAGCCTGCTGAAGAAAGAATACTACGAGAATTGCCCGGGATGTAAGGTGGATCGGAAAAAAGAAATGCAGCACGGTTTGCCCATCAAGCAATTCATTATGTTATGGATAATTGTGCTTTCCTCAGGTAAAATAGATTGATTTTGGACTATTTTAGTTGCATTTTCTTTTCTTCATCCTAAGAACATATAATTGAGGGGATTTGGTGAATCCTGGATAAAAACATCATTTTTACCATAATCTGCTTTGTTATTTTCACAAATGGAAGCCAACTTCCAGTACAACGAAACAACATAATCTTTAAAAACATCAAATAAATAAGGTTAAAACAATTATCATGAATTTTCAATTTCTCAATCAAGAGACAGCATCAATTAATTATGTGGCAGAGTAAGATCATTTAACCTTAGGTAATCAACCTTGACCCTTTTTCCAGATAATATTATATTTAATCATTCAGATGAAATAGAGAATTTA
The DNA here is from genome assembly GCA_903798235.1 of Fraxinus ornus. Lineage (NCBI taxonomy): Eukaryota > Viridiplantae > Streptophyta > Magnoliopsida > Lamiales > Oleaceae > Fraxinus > Fraxinus ornus. The sequence continues at coordinate 11,917 of CAIGRF010106352.1, read as the reverse complement.
TAACATTCATGAACTAATCAAGAATAAATTTTCTTTTCAGACATTTATTCTTGTTGAAGACAAGTTAGAAATAAATGGAGACGGAGTATATATCTTCCACATAAAATGTTGATAAGTACCCTTTTTAAAAGTCTTTCAAGTGACTAATGGTCCTTTGAAAACCTTCGAGTGCACGGGATCGTGGTAAAATAATATAATGATGAATAAACTGTCGAACCCACGAGAACTATGTGTTTGATCGAGTTAAAATTAATTGTAACTTTAATCGAATAAAAAAATTTTGTGATTTTTTCTATACTAATACATAAGTTATCAATTAAACTAATGAAAGTAAGGGTGTGTTTGGTAGAGATTAAAATCGGATTAAAATTAAAAAACTAGCCGTCATTGTTGACTTTTATTAGACGAGTGAGACCCAATAACGGCTATATTTTCAATTTTAATTTGCTTTTAAGCTTTGCCGAACATGCTCTAAGTAAATGTGTTTTTCAAATATGTGAGATGCATTGTTAAGATGTCGAACCTCCCTTATTATTCCATTTTTAGTATACCAATTAAAGTGACAATTTAAAATCATTCATGTTGATCAATATTCCTAATTTAATTGAAAGCATCTCTTGATAGCGATCAAATTTATTCCCTTCATGTGACCCTTCTATCTCTCGATGAAAGATGCAAACATGATAAATGTGTTAACAAGTGCTATAACACCGATTGAAACCACATAAAGTATAAAGGTATATTTTCATCATCTATCGAACCTTACAATATTTATTATATTGTGCTTGAATCATATTGTCTCTTTTGATAACAATAAAATCCACTAACAATTCAATTGGTGATCAAGCAATTGAAAAGAAAGATAAAAACAATAATAAACATCCACAAATCAAATTGAATTAAGTCAAAATAATTAATTAAAAACTAAAAATATCATAACAAGGATTTATCTCATCCTAGCATTTATAAAATTAGTCAAAAAAATCAAAATTACAAAAAATCATATTTAAGTGAAAAAACATAACCTGAATTTTTGATAAATTGAAAAGATGAAGAAATCTTGAAATCTTGAATCTCCTCAATGGTTTCTTGATGAATCTTTATTTGCCGCCTTCTTTTCTTTGCCCAAAAATAAGTCTGAATCTTCACTTGATTGAATTCTTGTAAGTCCCTTCAATTTTCTCACAAAAATTATGAATTTTCTTCATTTGATGATAATATTGATGAGTATTGGAGTATAATAAGTATATAAGAGGTATCTAATATGTATTTTGTTGTTAGGTATTTGTAGGAGTAAAATTGGTTGAAAATCATGTCCAAATTGGCTTCCAAAAGAGTTCCAATCGAATAAAAAAAGTTGTCTTCTCGTGCGAATTTTTGTCTATGCACATCAGTCAGTTTTTTGGCCAGGACTTTCTTTCCTGATATCCAATTTAGGTGATTCAAAGTGCGTTGAAAAGTTAAAGGACTACAAGTTTTCTAAAAGTATAATTTTTTCCAATTCGGCCGTTTACTATGCCGAAATTGGGTTTCAACTTTTGATTAAAAATCTGAAATATAACTTGTGCGATTGAAAATTGATTTTAATCATATTCCATTCATTTTTGAGTTCTAATTCCATCCAATTGTTTCCTAACAATATTTAAAGTATCGTCTTGTAGTCCAAATCAACTATTGAACATTTACAATTTGGATAATGAAACTTCGGACGGTCATTTTTCCTTGATTTTCTTTTGTTTCTTCCATTCCTTGTTCAATTTTTGAGTTTTACCTATATAATATAAAATAAAACAATTTAGGATATATTTTGTCAAAAGAATTATCAAATATCAATATTTTAGGCCTCAAATAAGTGTATAAAATACACTTATGAACTAATATTTGTGAATTTGTAATTCAATATAATTTTTAGTTACACAGAAGTCTTAGTGTTTTGGTCGTCATTTCCCTACAATGACATCATAAGTTACTTATCATTTGCCATCACTAAGTTTTCTTCCTCCTTTATATAATGTAAATTTATGATAGTCATAGTCTAAGTTAATATTTGCAGCTATTATGGAATTTTATGATTGTTCTACTGTTTTTTTCATGGACCTTGTGTTATTCAACTTCTATGAGCAAGAGTGATTATTGACACTCATTTTCCATCTTAGTTGTTTGTACTCATATCTTTTTTCCCTCTTCTGTTCTTTCACCTTTACAGCTTTGACAATATCATCCCTCTTTCCATTCATTTATTTTATGGTAAGTACTTAAATCTCTTGGAGTTGCTTTATGAGGACTAAAAGTATGGCTTTAGAGCTGTCTGTTTGAAAAATCTGCATGTTAAAGCAATACCTAATTCTGACCCTCCCAACTTGTCCTCATTAATTAGTAACAAGGTCTTTTATGCATGTTGTAATTCAAAGATTGTATATTCCCAATCTTGATCATTCTCTATCTTTCGAGTTGTATAATTGAGTAGGCCTTTCTCTGTATTGTTAACTCGTTGGCGAAGTAAATTTTGGTCAACAAGAAATATTGCTAAAAGTATGAAGCAGAGATTTGTTGGTAGGTTTCTATGCTTGTTTTTTTTATGTTCATTGGTATTACAATGTAAATTTTTGTTGCAGGTAAGGGATTTTCATGTTGCAAAAAGAGAAGAGGACATTGGTTTCTATGCTGGTTTTATAGGTAGATTTATTTATTTCCATATTCTGTGATGTCGTTAATGTGTCGACTTATTTTTCATACTCAAATGAGACTTAAATTCATGTAGGGGCCTCCTATATGCTCGGAAGAGCTTTGACATCTATTATGTGGGGAATCATTGCCGACAGATATGGTCGAAAACCTGTGATAATTATAGGCACTGCCTCAGTGTCGGTGATCACTTTCTTTTGTCTCTCTTTTAAATGTTAATTTTGGAAGTCGCAGGACTTATTGGGGATCAATTTTGTTCTAATAATTTGTGAGTTATTCACTTTCAGAGTTGTTTTCAATGCTCTCTTTGGGCTTAGTACAAACTTTTGGATGGCCATTTCCATGAGGTTTATTCTTGGGACTTTGCATGGTTTACTAGGACCAATAAAGGTATTCTTTTTTTCTAATGTAATCATTTTGAAAGCATGTTGAATAAGATGCAAAATGTAATACTATTGCAAACTACATTTCATTGGTAGTTTTTATTTTCTTATTTTCAGGCATATGCATGTGAAGTAGTTAACGAAGAATACCAAGCTCTTGGACTATCAGCGGTAAGCATTTGTATTGGTAGTAACTTGTATTCAATAATTGTAAAGAATTCTGCTATTAGGAAGGGACTAACTAATGGAACTAGGCTAGAGGAATGCCAAATCTATGCAAAAAGCTATTTATCATCCACTGGTAAAAAAGGCACAATAACCCTTTTTTCTTTTATATCCTTCCGCTTACTGCTACATGCCCTTCATTCTGTCTACTATAAAATAACTCGTGCCACGTCAATATACATGACATGGTTTAATAACCATCTTCTAGCTATCTGCAGTCAATCAATTTGTAAATATTGCCCTCACCTTTTTGTTTCATGCACCAGTTGTTAGATCTGTTCCCTCATCATGCTCCTTATTTGGACTGGACTGGACTACCAGTTATTACTGAAACCTACTATCACTTCTACTTCACAATAGTTTTCATTTCTGTTCAGTTGCTCGGCTAACTATCCTGAGACTTAGTCCCAAATATGCCTTTCTAGGTTGATATTAGAGATTATTTTATTCCATCATCTTTTCAATCTATTGTTCAACTTATATGATAAAAAAAGATGCAAATTCTTGAGTTTTTTTTTTTTTTTTTTAAAACTTCACATTTTGACACTTGATATAAAATAGGGAAATCGCCTATTTTGATTAAATAAGATGATGATCAGCAACATATGTCAATTTGCTATTAATAGTTCACAAATAATCATTATGCATTTTAGGTCGATACTTATAGCCGATGAATCCTCCCAATAAAGCATGTTAATAACACCCTTCCAGATGAATCATCGCGACAAAGAAATAAACATGACAGGGCAAACTGTTAGTACTTTCATCTTTGAACCAATTCTAAAAGTTATATTTGCAATGCAACTATAAACTGTGCCTCCAATTCCTTTCAGAAGCTCCTCTCTATTCTAACAAAATAGAATACTACGATTATCGCCTTTATTAGAAAGTTTATTCCTAGTGAGTTTGCTTAAGATGTTAACCTTCCAACCCCCTAAGTTCAGATTGCAGTTATAAAATCACCTTTATCTTTCATAGACTGTCTTCAATATATATTGCAATACCATACTCTTTACGTCCTTTATTTCTAGGTTATGTCACATAGCAGGTTCTGAGAATTCAAATTTTTTTTTTTTTTTAATGCATTTTTTTTTTTTTTTTTCCAGGTTAGTACAGCATGGGGGACGGGATTAATCATTGGGCCAGCTTTAGGTGGATTCCTCGCTCAGGTACTTATATATATGAGCTGACAGTTATATGAACTCCATATATAATCAAGATTATTGGTAAAATTAGGAACAAAAACTATAATCCAGATAGCCTATTTTGCACCATATCCAGTAATTCTGTTCCTGATTTGCATTGCAACTAGTGGTCATCCAGTTTTATTCCATTTCTTTTATCTTTTTAATCCATGGTTAAAAAAAAAAATTGGAGCTCATTAATCTAGCAAGATATAAATTCTATATAAAGAAGAAGGCCATGAACATTAAACCTTTCAAATTTTTTCAGGTTTACCCCAAACCTTTGATTTGTGACAGAGTTGGTTCCAAACTTTCAAACTTCACGACGAAAGGACCTCTGAATAGTTTCAATTCAAAAATTCGTTAGTTGTGCAAAAGTCAAGGGTCTAACCTTCATTTAACCAATTTTAAAAAGTGCCACATGGTAACTTTATATTATCCCGCATAAAACAATAAAAATAATTAAATAAAAGTGACCAAAAAAAGAGAAGAAATATTCTCCTTCCTTACGCCCACCCCCATTAAGAACTAAAAGGTTAAGATTTAATTTCTTCTCTCATTGTTTGTTTACTTTTATTTAATTATTTTTACCATTTTGTCCTTCGTAAAATTGGTTAAATTAAAGTCGGACCCTTGACGTTTTCTACAATTAACAATTTTTTGGACGAAAACTGTCTAAAGGTCCTTCCGTCGCATAAGATTGAAACGTTTGGGACCAACTCTACCACAAATCAAAGTTTGGGTAAAATCTGCAAAAAGTTGAAAGGTTTGGGACCGCCACTGCAATTATCCATAAATTTAGTTTATTTTATGGAATTGAATATATGAAGGGAAAAGTGAGAATATACTTTTCTAAGACTTTAGTTCCACTTATGATACCAATATTGGACGACATTGCACAAAACAACAGACAAGATTTCCTTTTATTAATCATGTCTAATGTTGTCCATTCTGATATATCAAACATTTCTTAGGATTACTCTAGAAACATTGGTTTAAAGTAGGGCTAGTCATCCTAATAATTAGGAGTTAATTGTCTTTTGGGTTTCCAAGAGATTCAAACAGAAACATTAACTTACCTTCCATATAACTTTTGGCTTTTTCTCTTTTCTTAATTTTTCTATTTGTATCAAGCCTGCAGAGAAATTCCCTGCTGTATTTTCGTCGGGTTCTATATTTGGAAGGTAATTTTCTCCTTGCATCACCTTTCTGCATAATTTTCTTCATTTTCTGGTATTCATATCTCTTACACATGAACCTTCCTGCAGATTCCCATACTTCTTACCATGCCTGACTATATCACTCTTTGCGTTGATTGTGGCTATTGCCTGTGTTTGGATCCCGGTATGTTGCTTACCCTTGCTCTGCTTGTCTCCATGTAAGACGTGTCATTCAATTTAACATCATTATATCATATTCAGTTTACATGTTTTTTTTTTTTTGGTAGTCAATTTGTTTTCCCACAAGAATCACACACACACACTTTTTATCTTTTGAAAAAAATCTTATCATCACCTTTTTCAAATTCCTTTCTGCACATAATTTTGCATGAATATTTGATCTAAATTCCAAGAAATGCAGGAAACTTTGCATACACACAACTCTGAGAGGATAAAATCTCAAGTTTCATTCGATGCTCTGGAGTGTGCATCTCCAGGGTCTAGTGATAGAGCGGACATGAAGGAAGGAAGTGTAACAACTTCTAAAGAAAGCCTCATCAAGAACTGGCCCCTGATGTCATCCATCATAGTATACTGTGTTTTCTCTCTTCATGATATGGCTTACACTGAGGTAAAGTAAATATCCCAGTCCAGTTTTCTAAATTTGCTTTCATGCTGGTCTGCATCTTTATATTGATTACTGATCAGTTCAATTGAATGATCTGTAATGTGATAGCATTTAATGGTTCAATGGTCATTATGGTCCCTTCTAACTCTATGTGAAGTAAAAATTCATTGCTTCAACTAACTAGGAACATATGTTTCCGACCTTTGCATGTGCATATACTATGCTGTCTTTTTTATTTTATTTTTTGCTTTTCTGTTTCCAAGTTATTTTCATTCAAGCAAGACAGAGTGCATTTATGGAAAGAATAGTGCCATGGGGACATGAACTATAATGTGCATGATTTACCATTAATATATTTTCTTTAAGCCCTCTGACATTTGTTTTCATATAAGCTTACCCTTGCTTTTTTCCATAATACTAATTTTGTTGAAAAGAAATTTTAAATGATATAAATATAGTATCATAGCAAGCAAAGGTCCTGTATTCATATCTCGCCACCACATACATATTTATTGAAATTGTGCACCTGTCCAGCTATGATGGGAAAAAATAAATCTCACCTACTTGTGGCTTTCTTTAACAGCTTTAACTTTTAAGTCAAGTGGTTCAAGAAAAAATTGACTTAATTTTCCTTGAGATCCATAATAATGTATTAAGATAATAGTTGTCAGAATACATCTTTCTCCTGAAAATTTGTACCATCATGCAGGACTTCAGGATAAATGAAGATTTTTTACTTTCCAATTTTCTGAATTTAAAATAGATGTATATTCAATTTACATACAATATTTTTAGGCCATGTGAAATGTCAAATTCTGGAAAAAGGAAGTATAAATAATCCACATAATAACAACGCAGAATATCTAAAGGAAATAAGTGGTAAACATGATATAGGTAAAAAATAATCACATAATTTCATCCATGTAGAGATGTCTTACGTTGGACTTTATCACAAATCATGCAATGCTCTGTTAACCCTAAACGTGTTAAAGGTCCTCTCATGACTGTCCTATTTGCTTCAACAGATATTCTCATTGTGGGCAGAGAGTTCCAAAAGGCTTGGAGGGTTAAGTTATTCAACTCAGGATGTTGGTGTAGTTCTTGCAATCTCAGGTTCAATTTCTATTAGATGTAGCACAGCTTGCTAGACATTTTTAGCATTGATTATGCTGTTTTTTGGTCCCTTGTTCTTTAGGATCAGTAAACATACTTTAAATGATGGAGACATCATGATCCAAGATAACAGATTAATAAAAAGGAAACTTGTGTTGTAAATATCAAATATTTTCACGGATTAGCACAATATATGGTGGTGTAGGCTTCACATAAGAAGATTTCAATAACATGCTGTCTAAATCTACCAAGTTGATAACACTCTATAACTCCCTATCATTTCTAACTATTGTTTGATTTATATTTGTTATCTTGGAATTGATGTTGATGCAATTTTTTATTATTACACAATATATGGATCTCACAGGAACTTGAAGAATAACTTATTCTTCATTCTCCCTTACGTTTAATATTAATTTTCAATGTTGTATTATTTGAGATCAGTCCATTCTGGCTGATGAATGTAGAACTGGAAAGTATTTTTTCTCTTTGAGCTGAGAAAAAAGTATAAGTTTATGATCTTTCTAGGTATTTTTCTTCTTCTTCTCTTTTTTCCCCCATTATTTGGATATATATGTTTCTTGTTATATCAGGGAAAGTGAGAAAATGGACTCTGGAGACGTAAATTCCAGTTTGATTCTAGAAAACTCTAGCATTTTTAGATTGATGAAGAACACAAAATATTAAATAGATGTCTGTGATAATATTGAAAGGTTTCAGCGAAGGGAACTGCTGGAATCAATATGGTATGAAATGCAAATTAAATATGCTGAGGATATAGTCAAATAGAGATTCGAAGTTAAAATGGAAAATGAATTGATAAACAAATTAGTCATACCCTCTTCAAGTGTTTAAGATTCGTGATTAAACCTCAGTTCAATTCCACTCATATCTTGTTAAATGGACAATGTGCATTGGAGATTCAAATTACTGATGTTCCACTATCAATTAAATTGTTTTGTTGAGATGATTGCAATTTCTCCAATTTCTTTAACTAATGCTTATACAACTCTAAGAACCTATAATACTATGTTATATGAGTATTAAAATCATGTGAAAGTTTTGGACATTCAAGACTGACCTTTTATGATCTTCCTATGTAATTTTACTTAATTTGGTCAAGCTGAACTAAAATATCAAAGTATCAAATATTTGTGTTCTCAAGAAAATGCTTTAGTTTCATGTATCTGTAACTATTAAGACAATTCTCTGGTTTGCTTACAGCCTGTTGACTTTCAGGTTTAGGCCTTTTAGTCTTCCAATCTTCCTTGTATCCACTTGTGGAGAAGATTATTGGACCTATCATGATTTCACGAATTGCTGGAGTAAGTTCTAGAACCTCGGTAGAGATATTAAATCGAGTATACGCAATCTGTTTTTTTGATAGGTGTAACAATTGCTAATTTGACTAATGTGGTGTAATTCTATACTGCGTGCAGATTCTGTCAATACCATTATTAACAAGTTACCACTATATAGCCATGCTTACTGGTATTACCCTGTCAATAGCATTAAATATTGCATCTCTGCTGAAGAACATCCTATCTGTAAGTAGTTTGTTGATTTTAACATTTTATGAGACAACATTCTCGAATTCAGTTTGAACAGATAAATGTTTCATGCTACTAGTATTTAGATACATCAATGTGCTGTCATTATTTTTTCAATTCTTCTAATTGTACTTCCATTTTTATTTTCTTTGATATCTTAAGAGAAGCCCTAAATCTAAATATAGAAATCTTCTTATGTTATTTCATTAAGTGCCAAGAAAACTCACGATGATAAGGTCATGAATGTTCATCATTTTGGTTTTTATTTGAACTACATGTTATGTAGGTCATACTAAATAAAGAGGGTCTATGCATAATAATACTTTGACCTTGAATGCAGTATGTCTTTTCTCTTGCATTTGTCTCATTCCTCTCCCCTTTGTATCTCCCCTTCTTCTCTTTCTCTTTCTCTTTCTCTGTCTCTTTATCTTTATCTTCTTCTTCTTCCCCTTTGCCCTTCTATTACAATTCTCGTTCTTTTTCGTTGCACCCTACATCAACTCAGTATCGGAACAAGTTGTTTTCCTTTGATCAAGCAAGTTTCGTGAAGTTTAGACATGTATAGAAGCTCAAGAATTTAATCCAGCAGTCATCAAAATTCACACCCAAATGCAATCAACCTAGCCCATCAATTAGCCAATGCCATCCCCAACAACCATGGAACATTGAACCACAAGCCTAAACCAACACAAGTCTATAACACCAGTCCTTCAATACCTGGCAGCAGCAACTGAAGGGAACGAATTAGTGTGCAAGAGAATTTTGTTACCTGCTTTAGTTTTATAGTATAGTCAAACGTTGAAGAAAATTTTATTTTTCGTTCACAAAGAAACTGTTCATCGGTGGTGCAAAATCTTTGATTTAGGGTATTATAGTTTGTTTCCTTTCATTATTCTCAGTTCATAAAGAAAATAAAAACACAAATTGCAGGTGCCTTTTCTTTGTTTAATGCCACCCAATTCCAATTGTCCCTACTTTTCAAAATTACCTAATTCCCTCAAACTAGTCCGGGCCCGTATACTTACCCAACCTACAAAGTGCCAGCCTAACCCAAAAACACATACCCAACCATTACCTAATTACAACCTACTCAACACATGTCCACACACTAAAACCTTAACCCATATAGTCACAGCCAACCGCAACATATTAACAAGGGAACAATACATAAATCCTATTATTAAGAATTACATTTCAAAAATAACAAACTCCAAAAATCTTTTTAAAAATCAGGTGTTAAATCAATTTATTAAATATTTTTAATTATAATATAATACAATTACATCAACTTATTAAATTTCAAATCCAAATCATTCTCTCTCTCTCTACTCTCTATCCTCTCCCTACCCCTTCTCTCCGTCGGAGGCGATCATCTACTCCGGCGATTATTCCGGCGATCACTCCCGACGATAGTTCCGGCGATCACTCTCGGCGACTGCTCTCGACGACCGCTCCGATAATAGTTCCAACGGTCGCTCCGGCGACTTAAAAATTTCCAGAAAATTAAAATATTGGAAATCACACCCCACCTCATGGATCCACTTACCACCACCCCATCCCTGCCTCCACTTCCTAAAAAATTACAAAAAAAAAAAAAAAATTGTGCAGTGTGGCTGTCTGTGACTAATTGTGACCAAGTTTATATTCAATGCGACTAAATGTGTGTTTAGCGTAACTGTCTGTGACCAATTGAATCTTAATTGTGATCGTATATGATCAAGTCACAATCAATCACAATTAACACAAAATTGGTCACAACCAGTCACAGTACACACATATTTGATCACAAAATGGTCACTACAAACAAATCCATTTACACCATGAACAAGCACCACAAAACACCATCAATCATTACCACCATCACCTCCAATGCATTGCCCTACCACCTTCAACTCAAATTGACGGTGGTTTTCAAGTATGACCTAATGTTGAGTAAGCTGGTTATATAACAAACCAGAGTTATAACATCAACTTCTATTATCACCAAACATCATTCAATTTCATCCAAAAATGAGGGAGAAATCATCATTAAAAAAAACTGCTTGAAAATGCAAAAACTGTCGAAATAGCGCAGTCCGACGAGACCCATGGTCGAAGACACCTGCTGGCCACTTTCCCACACCTAGACGAGTATTTCCATGTTGGCAATTCATCCCTAACAACTCCCAAGCAAATTGAATTGAATCTGGAAAATAGTCCAGTCGCGAAGTTCGCGATTTCGCCTGCGAAAACCCTAATTCCAGCGCCGTCAGCTGCACACATGGAGGTGGACCACATGGGCTAGGTTTGCTCTCACCTGGCACACCTAGCCCAGTAATGGGTCTCCATCAATTTGACTCCAAGCAACCTGAATTTGATTCTGAAATTCTCGAAGGGGTGAACTCGCGAACACAGAACCTGATTTCTGTCAATTCAGGCGCCGTCCGACCAAACAAAGGTGGCAAACCACCTAGTTTAGCCCTCCCTCCACACTTTAGGCAACCTAGCTTTGGGCAATGACGCGCTCCTCGAGTAAATTGGAGAGAGGTAGAGAAGAGAGGAGAGCAGCGAGAGAGAGAGAGAGAGGAGAGGTAGAGAGAAAACGAGTTTGGGGGAAATGAGGTGGGTGGAGGGAGGTCGGGTTGATTTCTTGAATTTAATAATATATTAATTAAAGCACCTTATTTTTTGAAATATTAAACTTCCCACCTGATTTTTGAATAGGAATCTTGAAAAGTAGGGTTTGGAGTAATTTTCACTATTAACAAGTTAGTTAAATTAGCGCGACATAAACCAGCCCCCTTATTCAAACAAACCAAATACCAAGCCAACATCGAATCTAGTTCTCCCTAGTCCAGTTCAAAGATTGCTTCTTCTTCCAACATAGTCCAAATAATTATCTAAAAGACTTATTAGCACAAAACATCCATACGTTTGACAGTGAGTGTACAAAACGTCCAAATGTTTCATTTTTTTTGCATTTTCACCCTTATTTCAACGTTTCCTTGCG
>CAIGRF010106323.1:5049-16618 GCA_903798235.1 Fraxinus ornus | reverse complement strand
ACAACATTTTTCAGGTGGAAAATTATATCAATCAAACACAATTAATTACAATTCACAGTAAAACAAATTCTAGACAATTCAATTCCCAGTAAAATATTTTCTTTCCACCCATTTTCCACCTTTGCAATCAAATATTATACTTCAATTTTAGTAGTTTTAATGCAATTGGAAGTTTCGAACCTTTGGTCTTCTTTTGAATTATACAAAACTTGACCACTACGTCATTTGATGAATACAGACAATAAATATAACAAAATTATATATGTTCAGCTTTAGTAAAGTAATTGATATTTTTAATTTTAATATTTTATTGGTTGACAGTTAACGATTCGCCCGTGTTCATTCGAGATCCTGGATCCGACGCTGTGCACAAGGACAGACCAAGAAATAAGAACAGCATATGAAACTGCAAATCAAGACTGGAATTTCCTGCATAAATGTGGTTCATTGCAGTAAAAAAGGCAGAAACTTCAATATTTACATGATCAACTACGAGTCTCTTGATCATATCTACGATCAAGTTATAGTTTTTCTTATCAGACATTCTCCCAGAGCTAAAAGGTGAAAAAAATAAATCCAAATTACACAGAATGAGATCCCACAAATGCGGAAGCGAGTTAATGAATAGAACTCGAAGCAAACTAAAAAATAAATAAAGTCATATATTCCTATACAACAGACTTCTAAGTTTATATCCTTCCCATAGTCTTACACGAATGGGAAGTTGCGTCCATGAGTCCTCAACACGGTACAAGGACCGTTCGTTCCAGTTCCTGAGAACAAACTATTTGGAACATTTGAAGGGCTAATATTATATGAGCCACGATTAGGTGAAGCTACAGAAGTAAGGACTTCAAGTGTAGAACGAGGAGAATGTTGAAATTTTATCCCAGGGCATGATGATTCCGGATAAGATTGTGGACTTGTTTCACTTGAACTGAAAATGTTTTTGGAAACAGACAACCAATTTAGTCGAGCACTAGTTTTGGTAAGATGTCTAGCATGTACTATGATAATCAAAATAAAAGGCCGGGATGTGGGATGGAAAATGAGGACTTACGCATTTAGTGGAAGTTTTCCATGCTGGATCCTCAAACCTGACGAATCTGGCATCACATCCTTTTTTCCTCTAGTTCGGTCACTTGGGAATTGTGGTGCATCCTGAAAAACAAAAATAGTTGTTTTTTTGGATTCTCGTTGAACTGAAATACAATGAACTACGAGCTAACATGTTAACATTGTAAATAAATAAAAGTTCATATAAGACATAACCACTTCTTTTGCAGTCACCAGGAACGAATGTGACTGAGAAACAAAAGGTAATGCGAGCTAGTGCCAATCGATACTCACGAGTAATTTCATTCTAGAAAATTCTTGCACAAAGCCTCCAAAATTTTGATCTTGTGAACTTCGTAAAAAAGGGTGTTCAAGCAACTTAATAGCTGAAGGTCGATCTTCAGGTCTTCTCTGAAAGCACCGTCTGAGGAAATCCTTCCCTTCATTAGACAATGTTTCTGGTATGGGTGGAGATTTGTTCAATACATTGAACATGGCTTGCACCTAATGCCAAATGGAAAGAGGTTAATCAAATAGTCGTAAACATCACTTTGTTTGACATTTAAATGCAAGGAAATTAAAGCATTCCATCGAGTCTCCAACAATCGATTTCTTATTAAATGTAACTCTCATTTTGGGACTCAATTCCATAGTAATTCTCAAAATCAGAAAAAAAAAAAAAAAAAAGACGAAAACATTGAAGTGAGTGCATTAAAAGAAGGTAAAGTTGGGGGGCAACTGATAAACTTTATCAGAAATGCATTAGGAGTACATGAAGTTAATTAATACACTTACCCCATTAAGCTCACTCCAAGGAGGTTTCCCGGTGAGCATCTCAACAACCGTACAACCCACGCTCCATATGTCAACACCAAAGGCCAGCTCTGGTTTAGCATCATTCCGCATCACAGCCTGCAGTACCTGAACAATTTAAAAGAATAAATACTTGACAAATACAAGGTATCCAAGGCCGGCTAGTAGGAAAGAAGAGAACTCCAACTGAGATACCTCTGGAGCCATCCAATGAGGAGTGCCCTTCAATGAAAGATTGATACCATTTCCATTGAGCTAGAAAAGAAAAGGTGGAAAACAGGATTAGTATATTCAATATGAAGACAGCCGGAATAACTCCAAACAAGATTCATTAAGGTGGTCTATCATCCAAATCTCATAGACAAAGCCAAGACCTTTAGCATCAAATTCCATTTATAAGAACTTCATCTCAAATGCAAGCGCAATTTACTTAAAGATATTAATAATACGTATATGCATTGAATTCTGAAATGGATTTCGTTCTACTGACAACAGAAATTTATGCTTCAATAAAATCAGAACATAAAGGTTGGAATGCACTGAGACTAGAGCTAAAAGTTGAAGAAGTTTAAACTGTCAGGAAAAAGATAAACAAGAACATTTACGTAATGTATATGTATAGTCAGTTTTGAAACTCACATGTTTCGCCAATCCAAAGTCAGCAAGCTTGACAACACCAGAAGCATTGACAAGTAAATTCGCTCCTTTGATGTCCCTGTTTTATAACGAATCACAAAGACTTTATATGTAGATGGAACTTTATAATTGATCAATTAGAACAATACGTCAATCAGCTATTTCAAACTCTGTTCTATACGCTATCAAATAATTCAGTTATTCATATTTTTATCAATTAATAGAACACTGCTTTATATGTAATATAAAGTAAGTCTGATATGCAAAGGGAAGTTTAGGTAATCTCTTCTAACCGGGCATGAATTTTACCTGTGTATTGTCTGGTTGCTGTGCAAGTAAGCCAACCCCGACAGAATGTGACGAGTGAAATTGCGAACTATGCACTCTGTCATAGCTCCACAATGTTCACTAATATACTTGTTTATGGACCCTGGGTGAACATACTCCAAATATATGCAAAAACGATCCTCAATCTACGACAAATTAATATTTTGTCCATCAATATATTTGTGAAAGTCTATAACCAGGCCAATAATTAGTATCTCAATGATACTAATAATAGAAAGAAAAAAGGCCAATGGAAGCTAAACATGAAATGAAGCATACTTGTTCACACCCATAATATTGTACAATGTTTGGATGATTCAAGTCCTCGAGAAATCGGATCTCCTGATATGAAAAGGCACACAAAATCAGATGTTTGCTTAATGCTGAATAATTCACAAGTTTCCATATTTCCCGCAGTCACAAGATTGAGATGTGAAGTCCGCAAAGTAAAACAACATTTTGGTGACAACAAGCGGATTCAGTTATTTTCAATAAAAACTTCAGAAATTTCAATTTCTTTACAACAATGAGTTCTGCTACTCATCAGCAATTAGCAGACTGAACGAACTGCCCAAAGATTCCATAGATGGAAGTCTTTTGGATCTCATATTGCTCTATGGAAAGGTCAGTTTTCCTTCTCCAACACCAAAATTTTTTAACAGTCTTAAATTAACTAAGCAAAAGTTAAAGATGGCTGAAGTTTTTTCAAGTACATAGAAATAGGGACATAAAACTACAGTAAATCTAGTTCATGCTTGATACGCCAGAGAAAGACACAACCATGTTATTTGAAATAACTATTAAGGCCATGTTTGGTCACCATTTTCTAAAATTCATTTTTTAATCAAACTCATTTTCAACCACACATTTCGTGGGACCACAACTTTTATCAATTTCTCTACCACACATTTTATCAATTTTTTATCAAAATCTAATAAAAACCGTGTGTTTGGTTTGCGTTTGCGTTTACGTTTTCTGTTTTCAATTTTGAATTCATTTTTTATTTTCTGTTTTGAGGGATTATTTTAAGATTACAGAAAATGCGTTTGGTTTGTTATTTCAAAAAGCTGTTTCTCAAAACAAAAAATTAGAAAACACGTTTGGTTTAAAAAACTTGGAAATAGTTTTATGACATTTTTTTTCAATTAATTTGATTATTTAGTAAAACATATCAATTTTATGCTTATATGTGATTATTTATGTTCATGGGTATTTGTATCTGGATAGGTTTTGTTTGATTTTATTAATTATTTTAATTTGAGAAATGTTTTAAGTTCATTTTCCTTGTTTTGAGTTTTCTGATGTAATAAAAAAAAAAAAATCATTTTGAGTTTTATGTTGTAAAATTTTCCTTGTTTTCGAAAACGCATTTTTGAAAATAACATACCAAACACGTTTTGAGTGTTTTAAAAAACTGAAAATGGCCTCAAAATGCAAACAAATGCACTCCTACTTTTTAACTAACCAAACAGGGGCTTACTTTCATATAATTAAAAACAACTGCACAATTTAAGTGGTATATGCTTTAGCGTAATCTTCCGTTAAATGGTAACAATGTGATGTCGTTTCTGAGATCTTCCACTTCAGTATGTACTTTCACTTGCCAACATAGATGAATAACAAAAAAATGGAGTACGACAAAGTGTCGAACATATAATAGCATAAGAAGGGTTTCAGAGGAAAACCTGATCCAACTGTCTTACGCATTCTGCATATTTAGGGTCATCAAGAATCATTTCAACTTCTTTCATAGCACACATTGCGCCAGTTTCACTGACAGGAAGAAAAAAATGTTAAGGCTTCTAACAGCAGCACAAAATAGCAAGAAATCTTTGGTTAGTTTACATACCGATGAGTTGCAACATAAACACTTCCATAAGTACCACGTCCTATGAGTTTTCCTTTCCTCCACTGACCTTTAACCGACGAAATATCTGATTTATCCGAATTTTGAGAAGCAGTAGGTGACGGCCTAGAAACTTCTGGGGGAAGCGGTAATGGGTGGACATGCGCGTTATTACCATCAGGCCAACTTTCGGGGAAAGATTTATTGTGCAAATGTACCAAATTTCCATTATGATTTACCGAGTTTCTACATGGACTTTGCCAAGATTTTGCTATTCTATCTGAAGGGGAAGACTCCAAAGCAAATACTGAGACGTGGGAAAGATCTACAGTACTAAATCTTTGTGGGCTAAGGATGGGACTTGAGTAACCACTGCTCGGAGCACTAAACGTAGGAAAATGCAGCTGAAAGTTGTTTTGTGCAGTGTCAACATTTAGCTCTCGAGGGAATTTTCTGTTGCGACAAGTTGGAGATGCAGATGATCTTCTGGCCATATTATCTTTTGTCTTCCCCAAATTTTGATGAGAAGAACTGCTGCAAGTCGAACATGATAGACAAAATTTATCTTCGAACAATCAAACTATAAATACACAATCTTAGCGATGACTTTGGCAAACACAGAAAGGAATAATCAATTTTATACTATTTGGCAGAAAAGACAGATTATGTAAATAGATCAATTTATTCTGTATCTTTAATCAAAATCTGGTGTCTCAGATAATACTAATAATCAAAGATTTCACATATTGAATCACTGGACTTAAATTATACAACAGCCAAAAAAATCGATTATTTTCAAGAAAAGGAAATGGTCAAACCTTTCAATTGCAGAACTTGAATGATCCGAATCCCCTCTTCTTTGACCATGCAAATTATCAATCTGCTTAGGCTGAGAATTCGATGCCGGCAGCGGCAGCGGTTGCGGCACCGCCGACTTTGACCAATGGCCGACATCGGAACGGCGGGGCGCACGAGGCTCCGATGCCGGCCCCCAAGAACCCGAGTCCGGTGACACGGGACACGACTGTGACCTCTCATTAAAAACACCAGGCCGCAATCCTAATTCATCATCAGTTGCGTGCCTTAACTTCCTCTGCCTAGTTAACTTTCTCCCTTGTTCATTATTTTTACAACTCGAATTCTTGAAAATATCATTAGAGCTCTTGCTTTTGCCCTTTAATGGAGGATTTGAAGGGGATGAAGAAGAAGATGATGATGATGATGAGAATGCACTCCAACGAAAATGCATTATTATTATGTGAAATTAGCTAATAAAAATTTAGAATTTTAACATTTTGAAGAAAGTTAGCTTATACCCTCAAAAAAAAGAAAAGAAAAATTCCAGCTGGCCTGCAGGCGCCCGATGGTGGTATTGATCAGGCATTCAAGAGAAAAATGACAAATTCATATATATAGTTTAATGTAATTCTTCGTTTCAGCGCATAGACCACTGGAGTCTTCAGACACGTACAATACTACAATTTGCATTGTGAAGTTTCTGTAAAGTCAATGTTGAAGAAAGTAGAGGCAGTTTG
Source organism: Fraxinus ornus (assembly GCA_903798235.1). Classification (NCBI taxonomy): domain Eukaryota; kingdom Viridiplantae; phylum Streptophyta; class Magnoliopsida; order Lamiales; family Oleaceae; genus Fraxinus; species Fraxinus ornus. Next base: position 10,405 of record CAIGRF010106323.1, on the reverse strand, counting down.
GATGTGTTTGAGGCATGTTATTTTGGAAGAACGTATTCTGTATTTTGGAAGAATGTATTCTGAAATAATAGATTGATGCAGAATGTGTGGTTGAAAAAGAAGGAAAAGTTATTGATGTGATGAAAAATATTATTTTATTGAAAAATGTGTGGTTAAAAATGAGTAGAAAAATGAAAATAAATTTTTTAATATTTATCATACATGGACTTAATAAAAATTAGTTGTACAAACATGGTTGATAATCTTGATTGATAATCACGTATTGTCGATATTTGTTATTAGGCGGACATTGTCAATCAATATTTTATTGGTACAAACAGTATGATTGATTAATATATGTATTTTCTGGGAAGGGGGTTGAAATTGACAAAATCACACCGTGTGGGACACTGAAATCTAGGAACATCCTAGTGATGGAAGAATTCATTTTATATTAAAATGGTCAAATTTGATCGTACGTATATCTTTGTAGACTGAGTAAAATGCTAAAAATCTTTTTATATTGGGGATTTGTTGAGAATTGGGATGGATATATTCTACTTTCTAAGAGTGTGTTCGGTAGGGATTAAAATCGAATTAAAATTAAAAAATTAATTATTATTGTTGACTTTTATTAGACGAGTGAGACTTAATAACAATCATATTTTCAATTTTAATTGAATTTTAAGTCGAACCAAACAAGCTCTAAAGCATGTAGAAACTGGTATGTATGGTACTCTTCCATGCTCCACTCCACTACATATGTGCTCTTGAATAAGAGGAGTTATAGTCAATGTTTAATGCTTCCTTCTTAAGTTAAGCTATCATTATCAATATGGATTTTCCCTATCAATATACCATTTGACGAGTTAATTGTAGTCGCAACTGAATTTATGCCCATATCTTCGATTTCTCACTAAAATCTAAAATGTCGAGTTTTGGCAAACTTATTAATACATTAAGCATTACTCACCACCTTAACATCCGTCTCAAGTCTTTAACGAAATTAGTAATGTGGCCAACAAAATGCACACGTGGCATCCCGTTACGTCGTTAACAAATTGTCACATCTTTGATTGCTCATTAAATTTTGAAAAAATATCTTCCATTGTCCACTAAACTTTGAAAAATGTTTTAGATTATTTACTGAACTTTGAGGTGGTTGAATTTTGGCCATTAAATTTATAAAAATGACGTTGACCTATTATTCGTTAAAAAATATATACCACAATCGCACGGGTCGTTTAAAAGTAATAAGTTGAAACACAATTCATTTGAATTTTTCAAATAATGAAAATAACTTAAAATTCTACAAAAAAAAAAATGTTAAAATTAAATCTTACCATAATTGAATAATCATTTCTCGTGGAATTAATAACTCGATCTCGTTTTTCCAAGAAAGGTGTCATTTTCCTTCCAAAAGGAGAATGAATTTCAAGAGAGTTGAGACGTTAACACGGTACAAATCCGAACTGAGATTTCAATGAAAATTAAATAATCAAAATTAAGTATTTCCATAACGAAAATCTCAAATTTTTAATCTTTAATCCACACTTTAAGAATGTCCCTCCTGCCATGCAATGCTTGTCGATTCTATTTGTAAAGAATGATTCACCATAGCCTTAATATAGGTGCATTAATTAATCTGGTAAAAGCAGGATAATGACCAATTATCATATAACCAGAATTTGCCGTAACTGAACAAGAACTAGTTGAAAGAAAAAGAGTCAAAATTGGCAACATAACAACTTTAGGTCAATTTTGGTTTGAGAAAATATCTCACAATGCTTTATATAAAAGAAGTGAAACTAGCTCTTTCAAGTAGGGCTGTAAATGGATTAGATATTGATCGATTTTGCCTATATCTGATCTGATCCGATAATTTAACGGATATTTGATTGTTAAATTCATACCGATTTGCTATGTTATCGGATATATAATCCGAAATTAGGAAACAAAAATCAATGTTGGAATCAACTTTTTTTGCTTCCAATTTTTCCAATTCTTAAACGGGTTTAATAATTATAAATTTTTCAAATTTGTTATGTTTTGAATTTGATGATTTTTTATTCTAAATTTATTTATTTATTTTAGCGATAAATAACATGCCATAAAAATGTTTTATCGACCCAATTATTTATAACAAATCGGATCGTATTGCTATCAGATCGGATTGATTTATATTTATACTCGATTCATTTAGTTAAAGAATTATGGAATTCGGATCGTGACCGAGTTATCGGATTGAGATCATATCATCCTAAATACACATCCCATTAATTTTATCGGATTCGAATCAAAATCTAATCTATTGACAGCCCTACTTTCAAGCAAATCTTAAAAAATACTTGTCAAAATATTAAAACATATTTAAACTTAATTTATTTTAGTGTATGATAATATCATTGAACTTCATATGTTTCTTCATAGGCGGTCCCACATTTTGATAGGAGAGATTTGTAGTACTTTAAACAATTTTTTGTCAAATGAATTTTTTTCTAAATTTCGTTGGGACCGGACAACTCTCACAAGCCAATAGCTGTTCGAGTCTACTATAGATTTATAATTACGATTTATTTTATTTAATATATCTACAACTACAAGCACCAGCGTGGACCAAAATGAAATTACACCGACACAAAAGCATGGACTTCTCCAAGTGCTCACCCCCTCGATGCTGGCAGATTCATCTGTATCTTGTACGTAAATATGTACCACGCCATCGCTGATTTCCTCCGTATATTCATCAATTTTGTCCACGTAGCATAGAGGGAAAATTTTCCAAACCTTTTAAAAAAGTGCAATGCGATTCTAAACCTTTAAGCCATAACATATACATCCTATACCTTTAAAAATGAACGAAAGAGCCCCCGGAGAATAGCTCAATGGTGCAAAGAACAAGAGTGATGTAGTTTCAATTGAGCTGACAGCCGCAGTATGAGAGTTCGATTCCTACTTCTAACAAGGTTTGAAATTGGACTCTTTGTGGGCACCAGTATGACAGCTCTTATACCCTGACCTGCTAAGACACATCCTGCGATTTACCTCATCCACGATATTCTAGGGGCACGACGGTAGGGGACCCTCAAAGTTGAGGTTCAACCTTTTAAAAAATGAACGGAAGAAGAACATCTATATAGGTTTTTGTCCAAAAAATTCGTTAGTTGACCAAAAGATAAATGTTTGACCATAATTTCACTATCTTTAAAAATCGCTGAAGTGTAAGTTTACATTTTCTTAAAATAATTAAGTACAAAGTAACAAAGAAAGGAGAAATAAAAAAGAAACAAAAGTTTCTTCATTTTCTTCACCAATCCCAAAAGCAAAACCAAAATCCAAATCCGAACCAAAATCAAAATCAAAATCAAAATCCAGTGATGCAAATTCCCGTAATATAAAATACAAAGTGTAGACTAGTTGGCGAGAACATGTATTTATAATAATACTAGTCATCACACACCCGCGTTCAATTTACATGAAAAGTTTTTTTCCTTTTTTTTTAATCATATCCCATAGTATGTAATCTGCTACTTGGTAATATATATATATATATATATGAAAAAATCATCTCTTTTACCCAAAATATCATTACCTCATAAACAAGGTAGTCATCGTCTTCTCTAGGACACGAAGAGAAAGGGTGGAGTGTTGACAAAGAGGCAAGGAAGTAAAACGAGACGGTGAAGCCCGTGTGAACATAATTGCGTCCATCATGAATAAGATCAGGTGTTGAGTTAGAATTCAGAATTAATGAAGCTTTAGCTGCGGTTTTGAGCAGTAGACATTACCACGTTGCAGGCCCTTACTTTCAGGAAAAACAGAATCAAATTTGTTTGCCAGCTGTAGAGTTAGTTTAATTGGTTGATTGCACTATTCTAGATCCTTCTTACTCGTGTATAAAGCAAAGCAATCTGTAATGATATGGTATTGAATTAAGCTTCATTTTATTCAGTTTTCCAAGTTGGTATTAGAGCCTTACAATGGCCAACACCAATTCCGACAATCAGTCTAGTCCATCTGAGTTTAATACAGCAACGGCTGCTCAGGTAGCAACTGGCCAGAACAAAGCATTTGGCATGAACATTACTCAAACGCCATCAGTGATGCTAGACAAAAACTTCTTGCTATGGAAAAATATGGTTATGCCCATAATCAAAGGGCATATTCTTGAAGGATATTTATTGGGGACAAAGGTGTGTCCACCAGAATTTCTAGCAACCCAAACAATCGCTAGTCAGGGAGAATCAGTGGAGATAACTCAAAGTCCAGAGTTTCTGAAGTGGAATTCAGATGATCAATTGCTTATAGGATGGTTATATTCCTCCATGACTCCAGAAATAGCCATGAAGGTCATGGGATGCACGAATTCAAACAAACTATGGATAGCAGTTGAAGAAAGCTTTGGCTTACTGAATAAATCACGAGTAATGTTTCTCACTGTAGAGTTGCAAAGAACAAGGAAAGGGACAATGATAGTGGACCAATACTTGACCACCATCAAGCAACTGGCTGACAATCTGGAAATTGCTGGTAAAATCATTGATCAAAGTGATTTAATTACCCATGTTCTATCAGGTTTAGATGAGGAGTATACTCCCATAGTAGTGCAGATAAGCAACAGAGAAACTATCACCTGGTATGAACTATCCTCAGTACTAATGACATTTGAAAGTCGAATAAGCACTTAAATCAAGTCAGAAACAACTTCACCTCACTCAATGTTAACCAGTCAAGTGTCCAGTTGGCACACAGCACTGGTTCTAGTTTTGGTAGAGGCTTTAGAGGAACTGGAAGTGGCAGATCAGCAAACTTTAGAGGCAGATCAAGTGGCAGAGGTAGAACTACCATTGGTAGGCAAAGTGAGGCTAGAGGCCCTTGTCAAATCTGCGAACTAAACAATCACACTGCAAGCTTCTGCTACAATAGATTTGTTGAAAGGTACATGGGAGGCAAGCCAACTAACTCAAGTCAGCAGAATTTCAGTGAGGCCCCATCAGCCTATATAGCATCACCTAGAACCCTTGATAACCCAGCATGATATGTTGACTCTAGTGCAAGCAATCACGTGACAACAGATAAAGGTAACCTGGATACTATGGTGAAATATGAAGGTAAAGAAAAATTATTTGTTGGTAACAGAGATAGACTAACTATTGCTCATATTGGAAATGGGAAAATTTCTGCATCTGATAATAAGTCACTTGAGTTTAGTGGTGGCAAAAAAGCTCGGCGGCTCGCACGGCTCGGGCTCGGCCCGTAAAAAGCTCGAGCCGGGCCCGGCTCGGGCTCGGTCTAACCGAGCCAAGGCTCGGACCGAGCCCCATTTTGGGGCGTCGGCTCGAGCCCGGGCCGGCCCGTGGCCCGGGCGAGCCGGACC
>CAIGRF010106314.1:0-26618 GCA_903798235.1 Fraxinus ornus | reverse complement strand
TAATACCAATTATTAATTTTTGTCATATTCATTTCGGATCATGCTTCCAAACTTAATACGGATCATGCTTCCAAACTTAACAATTATGTAAATTCAAGGCTCAAAATAAGTGTAAATAAAGCACTTATGAAATTAATTATTTTTAGACTATTTTAGACAAATCAATAATATATTTTAGATTTTTATTATTTCATTAATTGATGAAATTTCTGTCCATTGATTAAATTTATTAAAACATTTATTCTTTTAATGTGACTATATAAAAATCCGCTCATAATTTTAATTAATTTCTTAATTTTTATTTAATTACCAATAGCATGTTTGATGTTATAAAGGTTATATCTTTTTTTTTTTTTTTTACTTTTGTTATTTTATTTAACAATGACAATTCTATCGTTAATTAAATTAACTTTAATTTAAATAATTTATAAATAATCATTGATGAAAAATTTATTTATTATCTCAATTTTTAATTTATATTTTGTTACGTACAAACTTCTTCAACGGTGTTTCTTATTTTGTTTTTATTTAGGTAAAAAAAAATATGAAATTTACTAGTTCGACTCTAAAATCACATAATATGTGAATAACGCGGAACTAAAAATTATCAATTAAAAGCAACGAGTCACTTTTTGATTGTTATAGATGTTGAGTCAATAAAATTAAGTTATCCTATGTTGAATTGCCATAATAATAAATAAAGCAGTAAATAACACAAAGAATTGATGATAGAGAAAATTCCTAACTGAGTAAAAATTTCGAGACCAAGTCAGTAGTTTCCAGTTTCCACTATAGACAATAAGAACATACAGTATGATCCAGCCTAGAAAACTCACTAGACTCGTTGATCTAATTCCTTCGATCTCCAATACTCGTTGGAACATGCTTCATTCACACCTACTATCGATTTTCTGGAATTGTGTTTCTCATGTGGATCATCAAGAATACCTTGTTCTTATACTCTTCATGTGCTTTTGGTCCAACCTCCCTCGAAATTCAACAATCTTTGAAAGTTATTGAGAAAGTACCTTCCTGGTTATATTTAGGAAGTGCGTGTTTTGGATTATTTGAATTCGATATTTTTCACAAATTGTGGTTGATTGATGTCAAAAGTCAAATGTTTAATCTCAATATTTGGATGTGTTCTTGGATCTTGGAATGATGTTATGAGGATGTAAAATAATGATCAACCACTATCAAAAACATAATGGGTATTGGGTTATAATAAGGGGTATTTAGATAGTATATGATAGATAGAACTTTTGAAAATCGCGAAGGTTTCAAGTAAACACCGTCACTCAAGCGCCACGCGAGCGAGAGGTGTGTCGCTCGAGCGATAGAGATGTGACAGGAAGGCGATAATGATTTTACTTTTTCCGCTCGAGCATCAGCTGGTGACAGGCTGGCGTAAATCCAACTACTTTTTCTCCCTGTTTCATATTCGAACCCAAATATTCCTAATTCATCTATACAACTCTCCAAAAGATTCTTTGACTTTTACAACTCTTTTATAATAATCATTTTGTTTAAAAAAATTCCAATACAACATAAATTCTAACAAAATTAATCAACAAATTAATCTTATGAAACTCAATTTTGTTAGTTATTAGCACATAAAAGAATCGGAATAAAAATTCCATTATAAAAACCTATTTATAACGAAAGTTTGTAAAATCTGGGGGCCATAGGCAATGGGAGGAAAAGAGCCCGGGTGAGGCCGGGTGGCCTTCCCATTCCGGCCCCTTCGAAATTTTGGGAGAGTGGGAAGATAATTAAAATAATACTATTTTCCATTCATTTACTTTTATTTATATAAATATCTTTAATACTATCTATATTTTGAAAATATAAAAACTAAATAAACTAAAAATAAGAGTTAGGAGTCGGGACAAGGAAACGCGGGGGCATTTTCCCATCTTTATGTGCAATAGTCCCAGTTAACTAAAGTTGAGCTGATTGTAGTTTAAAGTAAAATGTATCCTCTAATTTGGGACAAACTAAAAAGAAAAGGAAGCATATCTTTGTGAAATGGAGTGAATATTATTTTCTATGAAAAATACATGCTCTACAGTATTAATAGAACGTTGTGTCGCCCCTATATTTCTTGGCCATTACATAGTTACAGTGGCAGAACTAGGGTGGGGGCATGGTAGGTCAAAAAAATTTCTCAAAATTTCTCATTTTTTTTCTCTTTTTCTTGGTTTGTTGGGTGGAGTTGGTTTATTTACGGTATTAAATTTTCCGTTCTTTTTTTTTCAATTGGTTAAGACATATGCAGCAACTTTTGAAATTTTGAAAATAGTGAGGGGGAGAGGGTTAGTAGAATATGTATTAGTTTCAGCCCTTGTTTGATACACATTATTTTTAAAATTTATTTTTCTCTCACTTATTTTCAATCATACATTCTTGAACAAAATAATATTACACGCAAATTCAAAACTTTCCTTATTTTTTAAACACAAATTCTCTATTAATCTAATATTCTAAAATTCATTCTTCATAAATAATGCGTATCGAACAAGCTTTGACAATATTTTAAGTTTGAAAAAAAAAAAAAAAAATCAATTCGAGAACTGAGTCATGATCGACATTGTATGATGGCCAAGAAGGATTGAGTCATGATCGACATTGTATGATGGCCAAGAAGGATTGGTTAAAGGTAGATATTTGTTGGATTTGAACGTCATTTTGTTATATATAATGTTGGTACTAATTACTTTGAGTGAAAAATAACACGTATTTGAAAATAATGTATTTTTTTGAATGTTTCTTAAACGACAGGGCGATGGAGGGCTGAAGGCCGTCGATATGTTTTCCCTTTGTTAACTCCAATGTCATAAGAAGTTTAGTCCAATGAGGTGATATATCTATTTATCCATCTATGCATATATTCGACTCTTCAAACGTTTATGATGTAAGTTTCGTGTTTGAAGATGTTTCTGATTGTCTATCTGGTCTGAACATCTCCTACTTGGGTTTCCAGGAAATTTGACGAAAAAATTCTGAACTTATACGACGAACCCTCCAGGGTTTTCTTTAGATTATTTGAAGGTTGGGTTCTTATAGGAAATGTTATATCACACTATTAACCTTCATTCCTATTCTCCAAATTATAGGCATTTCTTTTTGTGATAGAAAATCCAAAATGAAGGATGCAATTGCACCATATAGTCGTTTTGCCTTCTGTTGAATTCAAATGCGACGTTGCAATTGCAGTGTCTCTAGGCATGGGATCACGGGCATCAAGTATATTCTATTTTGCATCTTGGTCCCCAGATGTCATTTCTTTAAAGAATTTCAATCCTTAATCTTCCAAGTTCATCCAATTTAACCCATGTAATAATCAGTCATTATTCTTTGCTCCAAACCATCTTTTGAAGATTTCCAGTTCAATCCGTGAAATTTATAATTCTTCATTTTCGCCTTTCTTTGACCGGTTTTCACTTCTTTTAAGAAAAAACCATCTTAACATAAGTTTATCCTATAACAATAGATATTTAATCAAATTAAGTAGTAATACTATCAAATTGCCCCCCCAAATATCCACATTTGACGACTTAAATAGGTGTAGAAATTACAACTATCAATCAATCCAGAGTTAAATGAATTACTTTAAAGCTGAGAAAACGTGAATCTTTATGGTGGAAAAATCTCAAGAAGCAATATAGTGATATTGGATGAGATGAAGAAAGAATTTAAGAGACAATAAATATGTGACAATTCTATGCAATATCTTTTCTTAAATTTCAAGCAAAATAACTTGACAATTGAGGAGTAAACGGCCAAGTTCGATCTTCTAATGATGAATTGTGATCCTGTTAAACCCGATGAGCAAAATGTAGGACGGTAACTTGATGTGTTGAATGCTCAAATATGCTAACTTACCTTCAAGCTTGAGAGGCAACGAAAAGAAGCTCATTAGTTTGCTTTTCATTCGATGACTCGTGATAGAATTATTTCTAAGTCTACCCCAACCACTAAATCTACTTCAAATTAGTTTCAAAATGAGAGGTTGGGATTAATTCAAAGCAGCCAACATAATCTTTTACTGGAAATGCTTGCCACTACATTAATTCTCTAAGAAATGAGCATATTGCTTCTAAATGTCTTAATTGTAGGATTATCAATTTAGTTGAAGAAGAAAGTGACAAAGAAGTCATAAGAGCTCTTCTAGAGTTCCAACAAATCCATCTCAAGAGGAGGAAAAATATTTTTTTTGAATCATAAGGAGTCATCTGTGATTCAAAAAAGGTTAAGGGCTTTCTTGAGGGTTTTTGTACAACGACCCAATCCTCCGAGTCCAAACCATTACCTAAAATTCAAGACATCTACCTTTATTATATGCATTGACTATTTTGAGAGAGCTTATGCTCATCTTATCCTTACGACTTTCTTTCTTGTTCTCCAGAATTCAAACTCAAGACATTAACCTCATGAGCATCTACCTTATGAGATATTTAAACTAAGTCTTTGTACCAATTGGGCAAGAGCATTTTTTTTGTCCAAGTCATTATTTTATACGAATTGTCTGTTTTGTCAATGCCCGTTTGGTACCAAAATTCAACTTAAGTGTCTAATCATAAGGAAAAAGCTCAAGCTGAAATAAGAGAAGCCTTTAAAGGAAAGAAGACAATCGAGGAGAGTGATATAAAAAAACTAAAATATCTGAAGTTGATAATAAAAGAAAACTATAGGGTACACCCTGCCGCGTCACTATATATACTCCCAAGAGCATGCATGGAAGAATGAGAAGTTGATGGGTATGCCACACCCTACAAAGCAAAAGTTACATTTAATATTTGGGCTTTAAGAAGAGATTCACAGTATTGGAAAGAACCACAAATCTTTAAACCACAGAGATTTTCAAGAATAGCTCAGTTGATTTCTTGGGAAATAATTGAGGATTTGTCCTCGCATGAACTTTGGCATTGCAAATAGTGAGGTGTCTTTAGCTCAACTTCTATATCACTTTGACTAGAAACTTCCTCATGGAATGAACCCTAGTGATCTAGACATGAGGGAGATACCGGGGGCAAGTGTACAGAGAAAGGATAACCTTTACGTGATTGCTACACCCTACAAACCTCCATCACTTTGAAGGTTAATTTTATAAAGAAAAGTAGGTTAATAATTCAAAAACAGGGAATAACTTGCATATTTTATTAGGATTGGATTCGGCTTTATAGCCTAACAACAAACTCTTAGCTGGAAAGTAGAAAAGTAGTTCACATCACGTGATACACTAACAAGGAATATGTTAAATTAACTAATAATCCTATAAACCAGTAATTTATTCTAACAGAATTCAATTGACTCTTTCAATCCCTTCCTTAAACTAAGTGCTCTGAAGCAATTAGTTTACATCTGCGACTTCACATACGTCGAGTTTCTGTTTGAGTTTCTAAAATGCATCCAACTTTAAAGGCTTGGTCATAAAGTCTGCTACTTGGTCTTGTGTTCCGCGGTAATTAGTTCAACTTCACCATCTTTAGTGAGATCTCTTAAGAAGTGGAAACACACATCAATGTGCTTGCTCCTCCCATGCATGACTAGATTTCTTGAAAGCTTAATAGTGGAACTATTATCACAAAATACAGTAGTGCTTCCTTCTTGTGAATAGCCTAACTTCTTCAATACCCTTCTCATCCAAACTGCTAACAAGCACATGCTGCAGCTGCTAAAAACTCTGCTTCTGTGGTTGTTTCTTAGATGACCATGAAACTGCTCCAGAACTCAGCAATACACATAGTCAAATGTGCTTTTTTTCACTAGCATAGTCACTATCTGTGAATACTAGCAGTTCTTCTTTCCCTCCCTTTTTATAAAAAAAAAAAAAAAAACCCCCATAATTGATGGTGCCCTTCAAGTACCTTAATATTCTCTTGGTAAATTGTAGATGAAGTTCTATTGGTTTAGCTATGTAACTGCTTATCAAACTAACACAGAACATCATGTCTGGATGTGTAGCATTTAGATACATTAAGCTCCCCATTATCTATTTGTAAAAGCTTTCACCACTGTCATTCCATCATCATTTCTACATGCTTTGAACCCTGGTACAACTGGATTACTCACTGGGTTACTCTCTTGCATCCCAAAACATTTCAAAACCTCCATGACGTATTTTCTTTGACATATAAAAATGCCATCAAATTTTTATATTACTTCAATGCCCAAAAAGAACCTCATTCTTCCCAAATACTTCATGTCAAACACTTTTATCATTGAGCTTTTAAATTCAGACATCATAACATCATCAGTTCACCATGGAGAAATGCGGTCTTTACATCAAGTTGAAATATTCTCCAACTCCCCTGTGCTGCAAGAGCTATTAGAATTCTCACTATATCCATTCGTGCTACTGGAGCAAACTCTTCAGTGTAGTCCACTCCCTGTTGTTGAGAGTAGCCCTTAGCCACCAGACGAGCTTTATACTTGTCTACTTCACCGAGCTTATTAAGCTTTGTTTTAAAAACCCATTTGACTCCAATCTTTTTAGCACCAAGTGGTAAGTCTTTGAGTTTCCATGTTTAATTCTTCTCAATTGAGTTGATCTCAGAATCCATTGCCATCCTCCATTTTGAACTCATCGCTGCTTCACCACTAACATAGTCTTCCATCCATAAAGGGAGCTTTCTGTTCCTTCTTACATTCACAGAATCAGGAGATGTAATTACTGCCATTGGAACTTTATTACCAGCAGCTTCCTCAGCTTCACCACTACTTTCACTAACTTCTTCATCACTTTCTACAATATCTGGGTCAGTTTCATCACCCCATTCGAGATCCATCAACAACTACTTTTTATAGCTAGCATCCCACTCCCACTTTTTATCTTCCTCAAATACCACATCTCTACTAATTACAACCCTTTTAGAAATAAGATCATATAACCTGTAGGCTTTGGATTATAAACTGACCCCTAAAACCACACAGTTAAAGCTTTTATTTTCGAGCTTTGTTTTCCTTGCATCTAGTATATGAACATGTCTAACACACCCAAAAACCCGAAAAATGCTCCACTATAGGTTTCACACCACTCCAAGCTTCTTCTGGAGTTATATTTTTTACATCTAATGTAGGACACATGTTCAACACATATATGGTCCAATTCACTGCCTCAAGCCATAGGGTTTTAAAAATCTTCTTTTCTGAAAGCATAGAACGAACCATGTTCATTACCGTTTTGTTTTTTCTCTTGGCCACTCCATTTTGTTGTAGAGTGTATGATGTGGTCAACTACCTTTTGATGCAATTCCTCTTGTAGAACTCCTTGAACTCTTCTGAATTGAATTTCCCCCCTCTATCAGTTCGTAAGCGCGTGATAAACATACCCATCTCTTTCTCAATAAGATTTTTAAAGCATCTAAATGAATTTAAAACTGCTGACTTATCAACTAGAAAGTAAACCCATGTTATTCTACTGAAATCATCAATAAAGCACAGAGAATACCTCTTCGTACTGTTTGAGATAGGAGTTATAGGACCACAAATATCTGCATGAATGAGTTGTAACTTCTCTGTAGTCCTCCATACACTCTTCTTGGGAATGGGATCTCGATGTTGCTTGCCAATTAAACAATTAGTGCAAACCACTGTACTTGTAGGAAGATGAGGCATACCACGTACCATATTCTTAGTTTGCAAGATTTTTAGACCTTTGTGGCTCAAGTGACCATATCTGCAGTGTCATAAGTGAGAGAGGTCTTGTAAGCTTGTGTAGAAACATTCAACTTTCTTTTCTGGCACACTAGCCAACAGGATGAACATTCTATTTGCTGTCATATTGGCTTGGAGGATCAAACCCTTTGTTTGGATGGTAGATCTTGCACATTCCTGCATGAATTAGGATTGTGAGACCTTTTTCCTATAGTTATCCCAAACTAAGGAGGTTGTTCTTCAATTCTGGAACATAGAAGACTTCTGAAATTACATGGTTAAAACCATTCAGGTATAATTTGATGTTTCATTTACCATGCACTATCATCTTGTTGTTGTTTCCAAGCTTCACTTGTTGTGTAAAACTCTCATTAAATTCACTAAACATTCTCTTATCTCCACACATGTGATTTGAGCACCCCGAGTCTAAAAACCATACATCCTTGCTCTTCGCTTCATACAACTCCACGTATGATATTAATAGCATCTCTTCGTGTTCATCTGCTTTTACATAGTTTGCCTCATTGTCCCATGTTGGACATTCATACCAAAAATGCCCAAGCTGGTGGCAATTATAACACTCAATTGTGGCTTTATGGAAAGTTGACCCCCCTCATCCTCTACCTCTTCCTCTGAAATTGCCTCTACCACGCCCTCTTCCTCCAATTTTTCTATCAACATCAACTTTTAGAGCTTGTTCCTCTCTTTTGCTCCTGTGGAAATTTCAATCATGTACAATGAGTGAACTTTGCAGTTCATCAATAGTGAGTGCATCAACATCCTTAGATTCATCAATCGAACAAACTATATAGTTAAATTTGTCGGTTAAAGATCTAAGAATCTTTTCCACTATTGTAACATCTTTCATTTGCTCTCCATGTACCCGTATTTTGCTAGCAACTGACATAACTCGAGCAAAATAATCAGTAATGCCCTCATCCACCTTCATCTCCAGAATTTCAAAATCCCTCCTTGGTGCCTAAAGAATATAGCACTTCACCCTTGTATTGCCTTCATATTTTTTCTTCATTGAGACCCATATCTTATTTGAGGTGCTCTTGTCCAATATAGTCTCCATAATGTTCATGTCGATTGCTTGGAAAAGGTAATTTTTTACCTTTAGATCTTTAAGCTGCAATTCCTCAAGTTTCTTTTGTTGTACATCTGGAACAACTGCTCCTGCCTATGGCTCTGTGTAGCCTGTCTCTACTAGGCTCCAATACTCTTTACTTCTCAAGAGATTTTCCGTAAGCATGCTCCAATGGTCATAATGACCATCGAAACGTGGTATTTCAGGTTGGACAAAATTTCCTTCACTCGTCATCTTCTCTCTTACTGCAAGTCACTCAAAGCTGTGGCTTTCTCTATTTTTTTTTATCAAGTCCAGTCTGACGTAGCGGAAGATTATAGGAAAGATGAACAACCTCATAAAGATGAGAAAACTTACGAGAAATTTTATTCAATTCAATAAACAGAGGCCTCAAAGGGCTTACAATGCTTTAAATAGTAAAACCCTATAAAAATCCGAAAAATAAATAATAAAAATAAAAAAATGATATTTTTCCTTAAATAGGAAAATTCGAGATAACAACTCAAATTGAAACTCCTAAGACTCAAGATCGACCTCCAACAAACGGAATACGAATTCGAATTTTATCTAATGAGATATTGCCAAAATAAAAATTACTATAAATGACAAAAACGCTTAATCGAAAATTTAAACGACGAAATCTATCCAAAATTCGACGTATGTCAGGGCCAAAGGCGCTGAGTTGTGATCATTGGCCCGTTTCCAATCAAATTAGACTATTAATTCACTAAAAATGGACAAACCTAAAGTTATTATGAAATCATTATTTTGCATTGTGATTCCACTTTATCATAAACTCTAACTCCTTATGCACTTCATCATTCTCCCCAATGTGAGAAAAATCCTCCCTCGAATTTGATGGGGAAGAAGTCTTATCATCATCAGAATTATCACCGCGAAATGGCACCAAATGTTTGACATTAAACACGTCGGATGTACGAATATGACTTGGCAACTTCAAAATAATTTCGACAAATAATTTCTACCAATGATAGTAACTTATCAAATAAGCAAGAATCTGCATAGTGCTTTTAATAAATTATTGGCATAAGGTATATGGTTCTATCACTTCTAGAATGCATTAATATACTTTTTTTCATTTTATCTACTTATTCCTTATACGGTTTAAATATAACTAACAGCTCTTCTTTATTTATTTATTAAATTACAATCATAAAATTTTGGACGAACTATGTATTGAATTTCGTAGGTGTGTTTTCTATGTCACATAAATAAATAATATGATTAAAAACTTTTAAAACAATATTAGTCACTGGAACTATAGAATTGTTCATTTTGATCACCGATATATTTCCCAAGTTGTTCACTAAAATTCCAAGAAATACAAGTGTGCTTAATGAATTGAACTTACCAAAGTTAAATCTCATTTAATTAAATTATAGAGACTTCTCATAACATTTATAATAATTACAAAGTCATAAGTAATTCTAATATTTACTAAAACCTCCATGTCAGCCTAATTACTTCTTTTTCCTTCTTTATAATGCTATACAAATATTTGTTCTTTTCTTAACTTTAATTCAGAATAAAATAAAATGTTTTAGCCTTAAAAAGATTATGATTTTTGCAATGTTTTGAAAATTGGACCAGACCGATATATTCACCTAAAAACATCACGGACTGGTCTCAAATCCGATCCGATCCTAATATATTAACCGGTAAAGGAAAAAACCGATAAATAACCCATTGAACCGGCCATTTTAACACGGAACCGAAAAACTGGTCACGTTTTTACCAGTTAACAAGGTTTTTATAAACAAAATATTTTAGATTGGTGTTTGATCAAAATATCTTGTGTATTTTGATCTTGTGGTTTTATATGAAACAATATGACTTAGATCAACAAAAATATATGTTTTGGATGAATTTATGGATCCAGTAATATGTGGTGGTTGAATCTTCGAATCAATGAATGTTTTGGATTTTCAAATGAATGATCTCGATGGAATAAATAGGATTCAACACACTTTTGGACATTCATATGGTAGGATATATATAGGGAAAAGTGTTTGGGAGGAAAATGGATTGAAAAACCAAGTGTTTGAAGCAAAACTGATTCTGAACGTCTACCCGTTGCTCGAGCGCCAAGCCTGTTAAAGGAAAGTAGTAGTTGAGCAGTTGTCAGTATTTTTATCATACCTTTCGCTACTGATGTCCAATTTAGGTGATTCAAAATTTATTGAAAATCTAACTCAAAGGGTTACAATTCTTTTCGAAATAACATTGTCCAAATCCAATATTTTCTATGTGAAAAATGCGTTGCAAGTTACAAATGAGAATTTGGAGCATAACATGTATGGCTCTTTAACACTCTTTAGACTTCTAATTGCATTCCCTTGATCATATGTGATCCTCTTGGACATCTTGGATTCCTTCAAGGAATATATTACCAACTCCAACTCTTTTGACTTTAACTAGGACTTAATAAGTCATATTTTGACTTTGATTACAACTCGATAAACTCCTAATATAATTCAACTAGGATTTGATTTTGACTAATGAGATTACCAATTACAATTTAGAAATTGCCAATCATAAAATTTGGACTTAATAGCGACGATTTGGATAATGGAAATTGTGTTGGATTTAAGGTGGATGAGGTGGTAGCCATTGTGGATTACAGGTAAAGGTAGAAGCGGATGTGGTGTTGATGGTTTTTCCACCAGATTTGGCTTACCACTGCAGTGGCAGTGGCAGTGGCGCTCACCTCAAGATCTGAAAACCAATCCACCTTTTCATCCGCTTGATGGTGTTGGTTTCGTCGACTGACCTTATTTAGGCTCTGACTCTTACACATTCATTGCGGCATATGGAAGAGGTGGTGATGGTGATAGGATGGTGGTGGAAGTGGTGGTGATGGATTGTGGATTTTTGAGAAGCGGAGGCGTTTGGGTGGTGCCTAAAAGAAAAAGGCAGCAGGGTGGTGTTGGTGGTGGGGTTGGAGGTGGAGGTGGAGATAGAGATAGAGATTGTGGTGGTGAATGTGGATTTGAGATGACAACAACGATTTGGGTGGTATCGATGATGGTAGAATGGGGTGGAGTGAGTTGAAAAGTGTTTGTATAGATTAATTAGATAATTATGACTAATAAGTAATTTATGACTTAATAAAATATGTGATTTACTATTAAATATGTAAATTGTGACTCACAAATTAATTTTGTGGTTGTGACTTATGTTATTGTAACGATGACCTAATTGATTAATTATAGGTTACAAAATTGTATAAGGGATCACAAAATGTGACCATTGATTTTGAAAGATAAAACTCACAAGTTTAATATTTTTGAAATATTTGCAGTCATGTTATTTTCTCAAAATCATGCTATAGTTTAAGACTTTATAATGTTACGTGATTGGTAATTGAACGTTAAAAGTTTCCTTATTTGTCACTGAACTTTACAAAATGTATAAAGGATTATGAAATTACATTTTGTAAGGTTCGGTGACTAACGAGGAAGTTTTAAAGTTCATATTGATGGATTAGACTACGTTTTTCTTAAAAAAATAAAATAAAATTGTGACTAATGGGAAAACTTTTGAAGTTCAATAACCTTCTGAAAACTTTTGGCAAAGTTTAGTGATTAGTCAAGTAATTTATCAATATTTAAGTTTTTTAAGTTTTTTTTTTTCTTTCTTTGTTCTGTTGCCTATTTGATCTTCTAGAGGTCGGCAAACAACTTTGTCGATTACCCTTGGACAAAATGCTATAGTTTTCTCTAAGTTTGACGATACTAGAGAGAATAAAATTGTGGGGTATGATTACCAAAAAAAAAAAAAAGAAAAGAAAACGACTAAAATACATAAAGATTGGATAATTACATGATTGGTCTCTCAACTTTGCGTAAGACTTTCACGGGGTCACTGAATTTCAAAAGTTTTCCCGTTAGTAGTCACTAAACTTTACAAAAATAATATAATCCTTCACTCATTCATCTAACTTGAAAACTTCTGAAATTTTCAGTGATGAATGATATTACATTTTGTAAAGTTCAATAATTAACGGAGAAACGTTTGAAATTTAGTGACCTTTTAAAAACCTTTTCACGAAGTTCAGTGACAAATCATGTATTTATCTCCTTTATAATGAATCCATCATAAGAAAACCATAAAATAAGTTAGACAAAAAATTTACTCATCCTATCATGTTTAAAATTGAGATGAGATTTCTTGAGATAGTATTCTATTTTTAAGTTTTCTTATGCTTTCAATTTCAAATTGGATAAGTTATTTTGTTCTTGAAGTCAAGCTTAGCTTCCTCCTAATAAGTCTGTATTTTATATATTGTCAATGATAAAAATGCTATCTAACGATTTTTTTCAAAAAATAATAATAAAAAAAAAAATCGCCATGCTTGAATTTCTTATTCAGAAATGACTAGGAAAGTGATCCCTTATTATTATTATTTTTTCAAAAAGCATCCAATGGAAAAATGAGTCATCCATTGTTGCTTATTTTTGTCAATAAGCGCCATATTCTATACTTTGCACGCAACCATGCCGAATAATTTTCACTATCTTATTTTGATTATCAAATTGAAAGATGAGGGAAATTGTTTGCTGACTATGTTATCAATTAAAATTACAAAGAATTAATAGCGTACTTACACCTCTGTCAACAATTTCTTTTAAAACCAAAACACGTTTGAACTCAGGATAGGGTATCAAGCATTAACAATGCAAAGCCATATGATTGGCTTTGAGCATAAACAACGAGCCAATATACTTTAGTTACTTTTAACCAGGGACGGATCCAGGATTGGATCCAAGACCGGGCTACAAAATTTCAAATTGGGCTAATACGTGAAAAAAAAATTTACACATGAAAAACTGTTGTAAAAAAAACTTCAATTTTTTTTTTGGGCCTTTGGAGGGGGGGGGCGGGTGCTACAACCCAGCCCAGCCCCCCTATATCCGTCTCTGGTTTATATGTTATTTTATTGGAGATTGTGAATTGATTTGAAAATATAAACATGTCTTTATTACTTGTTATTCAAGGCACTAATGGATAAGTATTATTGATAAAAAATCATTAACTATATATTGTTGATAAAGGTAGATCTAGAGATGGTCGATCTACAATAAAAATAATAATTAAAAGTTTATTTTAAAAAAAAAAAAAGAAATTATAAATTGGAGCCTATCAAAGTTAATTGAACAGCTCTTTAGTCTTTTAACAGTTTTTTTTTTAATGTAATCGACGAAATGGTCAAGTTGAATATTCCAATTGGATTTGTTCTTTAGCCCATTGTTTTAAGTTTAAACAAGAAACAGGCATTGTATGGGACATTTCAAAGACAATAACTTTATACGGAAGTTGTGTTTGGCTAAATAAGCCCTAATCTTTATTAAAATATTGCTAGCCACGTATGTGGCACTATGTCTCAACTGATATGACATCCACGTATGCAACTACATGAGTTCAACGATGAACGGGATTACAAATTGCATAGTAGTGATGAATGTGAGAATTTTTAAAGTTTCGGGACCTCATGAAGCTTTTTGCAAAGTTCAGTGACCATTTAGATTATTATTCACACATTCTCCAATAAAACAATATTACACATAAACCAAAAAAATTTCATTACTTTTTAACTATACATTTTTTCGAAAAATCACTATTCCAAAATATATTTTTCTTTTTCTCTACAAAAAAAAAAGGAAAAGAAAAGAAAAAGGTCTTGGAAAAATTAACAATGGGTAGAAAAAAAAGCCACGACTAAATTTTAATCATTTCAAACTACACATTCTCTAAAAAATCATTATTTCAAAACTTGTTTTTCAAGAAAAAATGGGGAAAAAAATAATCAATGACTAAGCCCCTGTTTGGTGCATATTATTTTCAAAAGAATGCATTTTTTTGGTTGATGTGATGGAGAATATGTGGTTAAAAAGGAATAAAAAGTTATTGATGTGATGTAAAATATTATTTTATTGAAAAATGTGTGGTTAAAAATGAGTAGAAGAATGAGAATGAGAAAAAAAATGTGGCCCAAACAGGGGAATACTAATCATTTTCAACCATACATTATTTAAAAAATTACTATTCCACAAATCATTTTCCTATACTTTTTTTTTTTTTTTTGGTAGAGAGAAGGAAAAAATATATTTTGAAATAGTGTTTTTTTAGAAATGTATAGTTAAAAAATAAAAATAAAAAATTTGGTTTATATGTTATTTTATTGGATATTGTGTGAATAATAACCCAAATAGTCACTTTTCACGGGGTCACTGAACTTTAAAAATTATTTCATTTATTACTAAGCTTTGCAATTTGTAATCCTGTTAATTACCAATGCATGGTTTAGAGATGAATACGGTGATTTTTTTAAAGTTCAATCATCTCGTGGAAATATTTTGCAAAGTTTAGTGACCATTTGATTCATTATCCATCTAGTCGTTGCATTCACAATCACAAGTTTTGTGTGGTGGAAACAATGAGCTGTAATTTACGTTGTTAGTGAAAGTTGTTTGTGCCCACTCACCTTAAAAGTATTATTCGGTTATCCGTAGTGATCAGTAGGCAGGGAATCTTTATAAGAATTAAATTGGATAAGTCAAAATTCGAATTTTTTGTAAGAAAGATAAATTCAAGTTTCATCATAGTTATATTTTATGTACAAATAATTTAAAAATTGATCTATGTCTCGTATTCCTGGTTGAATATGTAGCCCTCGACGAAATCGACCAGCTGTTAATCTAAACGAGATATGTAATTGATATAAGGGATGTAAGCAAAAATCGTCAAACCGAAAAATCAAACCGAAATCGCATTTTAGAAACCTTCGGTTTGATGCCACATGGACCTGTCAACGAAATGATTTTGAGTTTTGGTTGGGTATGAGATTTTTAATTGCAATTTAAAACCAAACCGGACATGCGAAAAAATATATAAAAATAAAAAAATAAAAAAATGAATTTCTGAAAAAATTCAAATATGTAAAATTCAATAGTTTTGTCATGTGTGGGTATTTTTGTCAATTTTTAATTTTCNTTTCTATTACATATATATTATTATTATCCAATAATCCTAATTTATGTCTAATAATCTCAAGACTAACCTAATATGTCAAAAGCCATTTTCCTCTTCAGAATTCAGATGAACTTCAGCCGACACCCGACACAGCCTTGAGCCACTAGCACCACACCAGATCGGAGACAAAGAGATCCTGGGTCTTCAGTGATACTATTTGCTACGAATAAAATTTCAGATAAATAATTTTTTTGAGCAAACTGAGGTAAGAAATATGAAATTATATGGGTTTCGCATTTTTCTCGACTATTGGATGATTGTTAAATAAATTTATTCACTTTGATGGAAATTGTTTATCTACTATGTACATGATTCTATTCTATTTGTGTGGATATACTCTTGTTTTATGACTGAATTATGTATTTTTGATATGTGGATAAGTTGCTTAATAAGCTAAAAGAAACCAATAATGACTTCAGTGACAACTATACTTGCATCAATTTAATTGTTGAGTTTTATTGTATGCTTAGATATTTTGTTAAATTGTTTCTTTAAATGTTTTGAATGAATAAGGATGATATATATTCAGTTAGCCCATTAAAGTTTTGGAGAGATTCCATGGCAATTGACAAGGAACATATTTGTCATTCCTTAAAATTCATACAATCATCTTGTAGGGCCTATACCAGTGAAAAGACAGCTTCTTACATTTGTTGGCAGGTATTTGAAACAAAGAATTGTGGATGTGTAGAAATGACAAAGCACGGCCAAAGCTTCCAATGTTGTCACAAGAAGATGATGATTTCAATATTTTAGATGGACTCACCTGGTAGTTTTGTTTCCAGATACAATTTTAGATGGAAATTGTAGTCAATAGTCAATTTTTCTTCACCATATGTACTGCTAAGAATGAAACTGTGCAGCTACAAAACAACCATTTGAAAAGTAATAAATTTACACACAAAGAAGTCACATCCAATTCATGATTTGTACATGTTCTATAAGAAGTCACATCAGATTTTTAAAAATAAATTAGGTTGATTGCACAGGAGCAATGTTATGTGTACAAAATTCGGTTACAAAATGAGTGTCGCAAAATCTAGGCCATTAATTTCAAAAGCAGTTTTTTAAATCAATTGCCTAAATCTTGTCACACTCATTTTATCAAACAATTTTGTAACCCAGTTTTGTACACATAACATTGCTCGATTGCATAGACTTTACGACCCAATTAGATTCATCAATAGTTTTTGAAATCAATGGTTTAAATCTTGCTACACTCATTTTGTCACCCAATTTTGTACACATAGCATTTCTCGATTGCATAGACTTTACAACCCAATTAGATTCATCAATACGTCTATATGGATATGCAATGCAATTCCTTTGCAACTACATTGATTTTTCATACATTTATCATTAATTTCCACGGTCTTAACATTTTTTTTCCTGGTTTCTTAGTCTTACTACCCAGTATCTTGAAATATCCATTTTCTTTGTGTGGTACAGTACTAAATTTCACACAATCATCTAGCTGGGCCAATACCTCTGCAAAGGGCAATTTCTTACTTTTGATAATAGTTCATATATTCGCAACATGGAATTATACAAATTACAATTGACAAAGACATGTATAGATTGGAAAAAAGCGCAGTCGAAGCTTCCAATGTTGCCACAAGAAGATGATGACTTCAATATTTTAGACGGATTCACCAGCAAGTTGTTCTCGTGGGATAAGGAGGTGGAATGTTTTTTGGTTTGGTTACAGGATAGTCGGTCTTAAATATGGACAAAAAAAAAATGGTTCGGTAATTCTCTCACCTATTGAAGGATAAGATACATTTTGTGCATACAATGATTTTGTACATATAGACTTTTTGTTTTCTCCAAGAAAATAAATAAAAGTCTATGCTCATAGAACTAAATTTTGAATTCCAAGCACAAAATTAATCATGAAAAAAAAGGAAAGAATCAATCAGACATAGTCCTTGAATTCCTCATATTGTTCGTCACATATCGTCAACTTCTACATCATTGCGATGTAATTGGTAAGAAATGCAATGAGGGAGAGGTAGATTCTTGGCCATTAGAAGCAAAAAATCTCCACGAATCCTTCATAGCCAATTCCAACAAGGTTCATAATTCCAGCACCTAGGTAATTGCTAAGTTTTGCATAATCAATGATGTTAAATTGATGTAAATATCAAAGATGCAGTCTCAAATTTTCTTCATATCTAAGAATTGCAAATTATTCGAAGAAAATATCTCATTCTCTCCCCTAAAACTAGTCTACTAAGAAGACATCAAGTATAATTTTAAGTCGTTAGTCCAACAAATTGAAAGTCAGCGTTACCTATGTAACCAAGTAGCTTTCCCTTTCATTTACCTATAAAATATTCATTGTATTTTACTCTTTGCAACTAAGTAACTTTCCCTTTTATACATCATTAATTTTCACACATCTTCTCTTGATATTTTGATTGACTTAGTCTTCTATTAAGTTGTCTTCAACTATCAACTTCAAGAATTTTATATTCTTCGTATCTAGTGGTGTCAGATCGAATGGGCCTGACATGGCCCACTAAAGACTAACCCGATAAAAGTGACCCACAATTAACCCGTAATTCAAATGGGCCAGTTCATGGACCAATAAAAGTAAGATCCGGACCAGGCTGATTAAAATGATTGGGCCAGCAGTTAAACGTTAGGCCCATTAATATTAAAAAGGGAAAAATAAAATTGAGATTCTACAAGGCTTGCTGTGACAGCTTTCTTAGGTTGTTACGGCCTAAAAAATAATTTTTAATTTTAAAATTAAACTTAAAATGAAGTTTAAAGTCATACGCTTTAAAATTAAAATTTTAAGAAGGTTTAAGATAAAGTGTTTAAAAATAATTTTCATTACGTAATTATTTTAACTAGTTAGTTAATATAAATATTGAAAAAAAAATATTTCATATTTTTTGGTATCATGGGCATAATCCCCGATCCTAGGCATAATTTATCAGGCCGGTTAAGGTCCGACCTGTAACCAACACGGGCCGTTCCTATAACAAGAATAGGTCTTTTTGAACTGATCCATCCATTTGACACCACTATTTGTATGTTTGTGGAATTGAATTCCAAAGAAAACATTAATATCAATTTAAAAAAGAAACTAAACATTATCAAGACTCTTTATTCTTTCGGTTCTTCTAAAAGTTTGACGTCCAAATATTTGGATATTTTATTTTTAAATATGAAAAATCTAAATGGTTTATAGGATTTGTTTATCAAGTTTACAAAACAAATGGAAGTAGAAATGATTCTCCTTTTGTGCCTATAAATAGCTGTATTAAGTGGGTAGAAAGATAGCAGCTCGAGAGTGAAATAGAGTAGTATTTCTGTAGTAGGAAGTGGAGATTGGAGAAAAAATAATCTGAAAATTCTTCTACTAATTCATGGTGTATGAATGTAAAGTCTTGATAAATAAAAGGTTGAGGAAGATACTTTTCCTGTTCCAAATATGTTCTTCAGTTTTCTTTCTATTGTGTTGCTTCTGTTTCTTGCATTTGTTCTGCTGGTTTATTTTTTTGGTTATCTCTGTTCTGCTTGTTTTTTCTTGTATCTGTTTTCTTCTTCAAACCAATTCTTCTTGTGCAACATGCTCTTATTAATTCTGTATTAATTTCAGAGTATTAAAGAAGCCATAACAATCCCAACATTGCCTTTGTCATTGGCCAATCTGACCAAACTATCTATTTTGTCTGTCTTCAATAGTAAGCTTTCTGGTCACATCTTTGATATTCCTTTATCTTGTCAAAATTGGACCCAGTTAACATCATTGCTGATTGAAAACAATTCTTTCATTCGGGAAATCCCATCTGAAATTGGTCTATTGACAAATCTAGAATATCTTCGTCTTGCTAGTAATAGATTTTCAGGCTCTATTCCTCAAGCAATAGAAAGCTTGCAAAATTTGGTGTTCCTAGACCTCACAGACAACTTATTTTTCAGGTCAAATACCTCCGACTTTCGGCAATCTAATAGAACGAGTAGTCCTGAATATTTTTTCCAAAAATATTAGAGGTACAATTTCACCTGAAGTCACTATGTGATCTGGATCTCACTTCAAGCAATTTGAGTGGGCACTTGCCCGATACCATCTCTAAACGCGATAAGAGATTGGTTTCTTTGAACTCGAAGAGGAATAACTTTCATGGCACCATTCTTGGAATATATACAAAGGGATGTGAACTACAGTGTTTGAACTTAAATTGAAATCATTTGAACTGAACATTACCGCACACATTGGTCTCATTCACCCTTTTGGATGGAAAGTCTTCCAGATCTTCGAGTTCTTGTGTTGAACTCCAACAAATTTCATGGTATAATACCTATTTCAAAAGCCAAGTATCCCTTTCCTAACATCTTCAATAATAACTTCAATGGTGTGCTTCTAATTGAATATATAGAGCATTTCAAAGCCACGATGAATGTGAGTGAAAATGAATTGGAAATGGAATCCTGCCCATATTACACAGATTCTTTGACAATTAAGCTGAAAGGGATCAAGTTTGAATCGACGATCATCAGGAAATTTTATACAAATATCTATCTATCCAACAAAAAATTCCAAGGTGAGATTCAAAGTTATGTTGGAAAGCTTAAGTTTGTATAGTTTAACAGGTCATACTCCAGTCGATAGGAAATTTGACGTGACTTGAATCATTGGACCTGTGTTCGAACCAATCGGTAGGAGAGATTCCATGGCAATTGACAAGGTTGACATATTTGTCATTCCTTAAAATTCGTACAATCATCTTGTAGGGCCTATACCAGTGAAAAGACAGCTTCTTACATTTGTTGACAGGTATTTGAAACACGGAATTGTGGATGTGTAGAAATGACAAAGCACGGCCAAAGCTTCCAATGTTGTCACAAGAAGATGATGATTTCAATATTTTAGATGGATTCACCTGGTAGTTTTGTTTCCAGATACAATTTTAGATGGAAATTGTAGTCAATGGTCAATTTTTCTTCACCATATGTACTGCTAAGAACGAAACTGTGCAGCTACAGAACAACCATTTGAAAAGTAATAAATTTACACACAAAGAAGTCACATCCAATTCATGATTTGTACATGTTCTATAAGAAGTCACATCAAATTTTTTAAAAAAAATTATGTTGATTGCACAGGAGCATTGTTATGTGTACAAAATTTGGTTACAAAATGAGTGTGCCATTAATCTCAAAAATAGTTTTTTAAATCAATTGCCTAAATCTTGTCACACTCATTTTATCAAACAATTTTGCGACCCAATTTTATACACATAACATTGCTCGATTGCATAGACTTTACGACCCAATTAGATTCATCAATAGTTTATTTTATACACATAACATTGCTCGATTGCATAGACTTTACGACCCAATTAGATTCATCAATAGTTTTTGAAATCAATGGTCTAAATCTTGTCACACTCATTTTGTCACCCAATTTTGTACACATAGCATTTCTCGATTGCATAGACTTTACAACCCAATTAGATTCATCAACACGTCTATATGGATATGCCATGCAATTCCGTTGCAACTACATTGATTTTTCTTACATTTATCATTAATTTCCACTGTCTTAACATTTTTTTTTCTCGTTTCTTAGTCTTTCTACCCAGTATCTTGAAATATCCATATTCTTTGTGTAGTACAGTACTAAATTTCATACAATCATCTAGCTAGGCCAATACCTCTGCAAAGGGCAATTTCTTACTTTTGATAATAGCTCATATATTCGCAACATGGAATTATACACATTCCAATTGACAAGGACATGTATAGATGGAAAAAAGCGCAGCTGAAGCTTCCAATGTAGCCACAAGAAGATGATGACTTCAATATTTTAGACGGATTCACCAGCAAGTTGTTCTCATGGGATACGGAGGTGGAATGTTTTTTTGGTTTGGTTGCATAATAGTCGATCTTAAATATGGGAAAAAAATAAATGAATCGCTAATTCTCTCACCTATTGAAGGATAAGCAATTCCTCTAAGATACATTTCGTGCATATGATGAATTTGTATATATAGACTTTTTTTTTTTCTCCAAGAAAATAAAGAAAAATCTATGCTCGTAAAGCTAATTTCTGAATTCCAAGCACAAAATTAATCACCAAAAAAAAGAAAGAATCAATCAGGCATGGTCCTTGAATTCCTCATATTGTTCGGCACATATCGTCAACTTCTACATCATTGCGATGTAATTGGTAAGAAATGCAATGAGGGAGAGGTAGATTCTTGGCCACTAGAAGCAAAAAACTTCCATGAATCCTTCATAGCCAATTCCACCAAGGTTCAGCACCTAGGTAATTGCTAAGATTTGCAAAATCAATTATGTTAAATTGATGTAAATATCAAAGATGCAGTCTCAAATTTTCTTCATATTTAAGAATTGCAAACTATTTGAAGAAAATATCTCATTCTCTCCCCTAAAACTAGTCTACTAAAAGACATCAAGTATAGTTTTAAGTCGTTAGTCCAACAAATTGAAAGTCAGCGTTACCTATGTAACCAAGTAGCTTTCCCTTTCATTTACCTATAAAATATTCATTGTATTTTACTCTTTGCAACTAAGGAACTTTCCCTTTTATACATCATTAATTTTCACACATCTTCTCTTGATATTTTGATTGACTTAGTCTTCTATTAAGTTGTCTTCAACTATCAACTTCAAGTCAAGTAGCTTTCCCTTTCATTTACTTATAAAATATTCATTGTATTTTACTCTTTGCAACTAAGTAGCTTTCCCTTTTATACATCATTAATTTTCACACATCTTCTCTTGATATTTTTATTGACTCAGTCTTCTATTAAGTTGTCTTCAGCTATCAACTTCAAGAATTTTATATTCTTCGTATCTAGTGGTGTCAAATCGAACGGACCTGACATGGCCCACTAAAGACTAACCCGATAAAAGTGACAGACAACTAGCCCGTAATTCAAATGGTCCAGTTCATGGACCAATAAAAGTAAAATCCGGTCCAGGCCGATTAAAATGATTAGGCCAGACAGTTAAACGTTAGGCCCATTAATATTTAAAAGGGAAAAATAAAATTGAAATTCTATAAGGCTTGCTGTGACAGCTTTCTTAGGTTGTTACAGCCTAAAAAATAATTTTTAATTTTAAAATTAAAATTAAAATGAAGTTTAAAGTCATACGCTTTATAATTAAAATTTTAAGAAGGTTTAAGAATAATTTTCATTACGTACAATAATTAAAATTATTTTGACTAGTTAGTTAATTTAAATATTGAAAAACAAAAAAATATTTCACATTTTTTGTTATCACGGGCACAACACGAGCCGTTCCTATAACAAGAATAGGTCGATTTGAATTCGTCCATTTTGATACCACTATTTGTATATTTGTGGAATTGAATTCCAGAGAAAACATTAATATCAACCTCAAAAAGAAACTAAACATTATCAAGACTCTGTATTCTTTCGGTTCTTCTAAAAGTTTGATGTCCAAATATTGTAACTATGCTCGTTTCCTTGCCAGCCTGCATATTTGTAGTGACGTCTTCTCATCTCCTTTTGCAATAAAAGGAGAAGAAAATAATTGTATTGTCATCCTTGGACATAACAAAGCCTTCGCATTCCTTCGTCGTATTCTTCTTTTCTTTTGACTTCCATCGAACATTGTCATCTAAGAGAACACAAGCAGATTCTTCTAATTCTGCCCAAATTATTTTTCTTTGCAGATCTAATTTAAGATGGAGATATTGCAATTAATAGTCAATTTTTCTTCACCACATTCTTGGAACAAAGTTATTTGAAGGAAACATCTCATCCTCTCTCCCTTAGAAGTCTACACGTGAGTTATCCAGCATAGTTTGTCATATTCCCAATAAAATATAGGCCGGCCGCATGGATACTTTACGACCGCCATTAGATTCATGACTATGTATATACACATAAATTTATTATTTACAATTACATAGCTTTTACTTCTGTATATTATTAAATTTTACACGTCTTCTCTTGATATTTTGATTGACTTCTGCGTCTTTTATTAGGAATCTTGACCTATCAATTGAAGACGTTCTCTCCCTTGTGTCTTTGTGGAACTGAAGTCCAGAGAAGGCATAAACATCAACCACAAAAGAAGTGTAAAATTCTAGCTAGATAAGACATTCACTTTTTATTTCTTTAATTCTCCTGTTTTTATTCAGAAAAATAGACCATGTCTTGACTAGGCTCTTTCACTAGTGTGCCTATTTGTCCTGTCATCTTGTTTCAAGTCTCCAATTCATGCTATATAAGAAAAATGGGAGAATGTAAAATCACCTTGAGCAAAACAGGCATGGAAACATCCAAACTACCTTCAGTTTTCCTTCTTCATATTCTTCTTTTCTCTTTACTTCCACTGAACATCGAGTCATCTGCAGAAGCAATTGCTCTTATAAGGTGGAAGGAAACCTTATCATCTCATGACTTTCTCGATTCATGGAACCTTTATAATCGTTGGAATGTCTGTAGATGGAAGGGAATTGTTTGCAACACTAAGGGGTCGATTTCTGAGATAGCAGTATATGATGGAAACCTCAGTGGCACACTAGACCATCTCAATTTTTCTTCGTTTCCAAATCTTCAAATGCTTCAACTTAACAATAATAATTTCAGCGGGTTGGTACCATCTACTATAAGCAGTCTCTCCAAGCTTATTTACTTGGACTTGAGCCACAATTTCTTGGAAGGCATAATTCCAATGGAGATCGAAAATTTGACAGAGCTTCAACATATTTATCTGGCAAGCAACTTCTTCTTTGGTTCCATCCCTGATATTTTCAATTTGATGCCCAATCTACAAATCCTTGATTTGTCTAACAATTCATTTCAAGGAAAGATCCCGCCTTCTTTAGGCCAACTCAGGAATCTTCGGCAGCTAAATCTTAGTATCAATAACTTGAATTCTATAATTCCTTCTGAGATTGGTCTATGCACAAATCTTAATGACTTGAATTTAGATAGTAATTCACTTTTTGGAACCCTACCTTTGTCATTGACCAATCTGACAAATCTCAAGGTTCTTTCTCTGTACTACAATACATTTTCAGGCTCCATTCCACCAGAGATAGGAAGCTTGCGGAATTTGGTGAGCTTACACCTCTCAGTCAATTTATTGTCAGGTACGATACCTCCAACAATCAGGAATCTGACAAAGCTTAACTTACTTAGCCTTTGCTGCAACAATCTTACTGGAACAATTCCACTTGAGGTTGGGGATTTGAAATCACTGAAATCCCTCAATCTCGGTAGAAACCTATTGAGTGGGCAATTGCCTAAAACCATTTCTAACGTTAGTATGTTGGAACGTCTTTCTGCCAGAGAGAATGATTTTTCGGGCAGCGTTCCGTCATTCATTTGCAATTGTAGTTTCCTTCAATATCTTGATTTGGGTTATAATAGTTTCGAAGGAACAATTCCACAGTGTTCAGGAAACTTCAACGGAGCGAAGCGTGGCTTTAGTATAATTTCTCTGAGCCATAATGATTTTTCAGGCAAAATTCCCTCATTCATTTGCAATATTAGCTCCTTTTCATATTTTGACCTGGAATACAATAATTTTGGTGGAACAATTCCACAATGCTTAGGAAACTTGATCAACAAAGGATTGCAGGGTTTGAATTTGCAAAAGAATCAGTTTCATGGCACCATTCCTGGAATATTTACCAAGGGATGTAAACTTTGGTATTTGGATTTGAATAGCAATCGGTTGAATGGAACATTGCCCCACACCTTGGTCAACTGTAAGTTGTTGGAAGTACTAGATATTGGAAACAACGAGATAAGCGATTCATTCCCCTTCTGGATGGAAATTCTTCCAGAACTTCGAGTTGTTGTAATGAAGTCCAACAAATTACATGGTAATATATGTGCGTCAAAGGCAAAACGTCCTTTTTCTAAGTTGCGAATTCTAGACATCTCCCATAATGAGTTCACTGGATTTCTGCCAATTGAATATTTGGTGCATATGAAAGCCATGATGAATGTGAGTGATAATGACATTGGACGAAACTGTCCATATTATGCAATTCGTTTGACACTTGTGTTGAAAGGGTTTGAATATGAATCATCAAGTATTCGAAAAACTTATACAAGCATCGACCTATCCAACAACAAATTTCAAGGAGAGATTCCAAGTTCTATCAGAATGTTTAAGTTCTTACAGTCTCTAAACTTATCTTATAACAGTTTGACAGGTCCTATCCCCTCGTCGCTTGGAAATTTGACTTCACTGGAATCATTGGACCTCTGTGCAAACCAATTGGTAGGAGAAATTCCTTGGCAGCTGACGTGGTTGACATCCCTGTCAGTCTTTAACCTTTCGTACAATCATCTTGTTGGGTCAATACCTGTGCAAGGGCAGCTTCTCACGTTTGACAACAGTTCATATATTGGCAACTCAGAATTATGTGGACTACCATTGACGAAGAAATGTATAACTGATGAAAAGGCACAACCAAAGCTTCCAATGTTGCCACAAGATGACGATTTCAATATTTTGGATGGACTCACCTGGCAAGTCGTCCTCATGGGTTATGGATGTGGAATGCTATTCGGTCTAGTTGCAGGTCATTTGATCTTTAAGTATGAAAAGCCTAGATGGATTGTAGAATTTGTGTATGGAGTTCTATATGAAATAAGGGGAACCACAAGATGTAAGAAGATCGTTCCAGACAACAGGGTGAAGAAATAAGGTGATTTTGGAATTTTACTTGTTAGTCTCCTATCATATATCCATACTATTTATCTTATGATTTTCAATAAAACTAGTCATCAAAGCCCGTGCAATGCACGGGTTCTCGTACTTTTGAAAGTTATGTTAATGT
>CAIGRF010106277.1:0-21332 GCA_903798235.1 Fraxinus ornus | reverse complement strand
AGTGTATTATGAAGATGAGATTCAGTATTTAGTTGAGACTCAAACATGAATAAATTACACATATCAATTGAAAAGTAACAAAGGAGTGTTAAAAATTTTCTTCGAGCACATATGTTAAGATGTTGACGTGCATCTGCGCTAATCCTAATATTCCCCTCATTTATATAGACTTATTTTCCTTATTTTCTTGTCTCAATTATATAGTTTTGTTTCTTTATTAATAAAAAATGTTTTATTTTGTTCGTTTACTAATATGCCTTTATTTCTTTACTACTAGTTATTGATAATTAAATGAGGGTAAACTAGGAAAGTTTTTGACAAAAATTGATTTTTCAATAATATTAAATAAGATTTCTTAATCCGTGTGAAAAATTAAACAAGCCTTTATAAACGGGACGGATGAGTATAAATAATTATTTATTTCTAAAAATAAAACACACTTGATTGTGATCAATCAGTATTATGGACAAAAGTAGTTGAATGTTTTCCTTAAATTGATCAACCCTGCTTCTTGGACAGGGTTGAGAACCAATCCAAAAATTGGGGTGCCACTTGGCGCCCCCTTATTGGAGGGTGGGTTGTCGATCGATAGCCCACCCTCCAATAGGGGGCTGTCGGTGGCCCCCCACCGACAGCCCACCCTTCAATAGGAGGGCGTCAAGTGGCGCCCCTGTTTTTGGGTTGGTTCTCAACCTTGTCCAAGAGCATTAATCCTAAATTGATAATTTCTATCAAATTGTACCATCTTGATTCTCATCAAGACCTCCAAATTAATAATTCAACCTATAAAGCTTCTAAAAAAACGTAAAATAGATGATTCAAAAGATTGGCATGCGCAAAATTTTCATGCTCCATCTCTCTCCAAGATGACCCCTTAAGTTATATGATGAAGTTGAGAATGTGGATGTGGAGAGAAGACTTCATAGACCTCAAAATTTATCCGATCAACAAGTCAATAAAATCTCGATCACCTTCATGTTCATTTAGGGATCACGTACACACTGGAACACACCCTTAGGGTGCAAAAATTATCCTTTCAAAAGACGGTTGACGTTATCTGCATTCCAACGATCAATTCAACTGTTGGAATGAGATATAATGCCGGCAAGAGAATGGGTGAGAAGGGATTAGCTCGGGTTTGGAGCAGTGGCGGACACAGCGGGGCGAGCCCCGATGGCCGCCCGTGCTGGGATCCGTCAGAATAGTTTTTTTTTTTCTTTCTTTTGGATTATGTAAAGTTTCAATTATATATCTGGTAAGTTCCATTGTTAATTTCTTATAGCTCAGTTGGCTAGAGCGTATATATTCACACGACGGGTCCAAGCTTGGAATCCCTTTCCTAACATTTTTAGTGTGAAATATATTTAAATCTACAATTTTTGTCAAAATTAAATAGAATAAGGAGTAGGGTTTCGAACCCATGACCCCTCCATCATGATAGTGAGATCTTGACCACTATGGCACTCATGCAATTTGATATAAACTTTACCAGAATAATATATCTTACATATTAGCGGTTTAATGCAATTGAAAAAATTCAAAACCGTGCTCATCTTCATTTTTCAATCTTCAACGGTTCAACCAGACCAACGTTGAAAAATAAAGAAAGAAATATTCCAAACTTATTAGTACATATGTATTCATCCTAAAATATATTGAATTAAATAATTTTCACTAAACGAGAGTTTCACAAATTTAAAAATTGTAAAGATCTTTCCACTCTTTGAACAGTTTTCAATTTTCATATTTTTATTCATCTAATTTTATTGCAAAATATTAGAATATTTTCATATTTCCTGATCTTACGCCGTAAATAATAATTACNTTTCTTGATCTTACGCCGTAAATAATAATTACACATTTTAAATTTTCTTTTGATGAATTTGACACGATGATCAATTATTTTTATTAGCATTTATACATGTAAATATTATTATCGTCGTCATAGTCATTGTAGCTTTTCTTCAATAATTATTCTCACAGTCGTCATTATATTGTTATAAACAAATTGCCGCCAACCGACCAAGTTTTTTCTTTAATCCAACTCCTAAAAAAAGGACCTAAATCAAGGTCATTTTGTTTACTTATTAAGCTTATAACTTCTAATGTTTTTATATAATCGATTATTTGTAGATGGATTTGGAATTGGATTTAGGGTTTGGAATTGGGGGAATTTGGACTGTAGATTTGGAATTTGATTTATGAATGTTGGCACTTTTCAATACTACATTACCAACAAAATATAATGACACTACATTCAAATATGTAAAACAATCTCGTTCTTACGATCGCTAATTATCGACGTTGACTGGTTAACGTCCGCCCGGATGAGTTTCAATGCTGAGTCCCCCACTGGTTTAGAGTACATACCTTTTGTACAAAATGAACTCACATATATAGATAGAGGGGGAAAAGGGCCACGAGGAGATGGTGGAACGGACCGGAGCCCAAGAAGAGGTTGTTTGACTTGATCGTCTCAATTCAATATACATAATCCATACCCAATCAGCTAATGTGAGACCCCTTTGCAACGTGCAAGCCACGTATTTTATAGATACAATAGACTCTGTTGGCATTTTTGGATGATTGGGATCAGCTCAAGAACTGTGGGATGGATTGGACGAAGCCAAGGCGTAAGAACGCAAGGAAGCGTCAGTGTAGGGTACTGGTTACTCTGCAATTTTGATTAATGGATAAAGTTTGTGAAATCTTCTCCAATTTAATTAATCTATTTTTGGTATTCTTCGTAAGTCAATGAGCTTGAAGTGTTCTACATTCTCATGCTTTCCGACTACATTATTATATAAAAGATGGCTAAAAATGAAAGAAAAAAGGGGGAAAAAAAAAAACTCACGACGAATGCAGAGAGAAATATTTTGATAGAGAAGGATAGGTTCAAAAGAAATAAGCCGAGAGCTTATAGTAATAAAATTTTAAATGATAAGAGATTGATATGTTCAAAAGAAATTAACCGAGAGCTTATAGTAATAAAATTTTAAATAAAGTTGTAACCTACCATGTGAAGGTGACAAAGACAATATTTTATCGAAATAAAGACCACAAATGTAGACCTGATGCTTGTCAACCCGAGTATGATATCAAGACCCTGTTTGGTACGAATTAAAATTAGATTTTAATTTAAGTCAAAGTCAAACAATCAATATTAACAACATCTTTCATGGGTCTCACAAACTTTTAACTACATATTTCAAATTTTTTTAATCACAATCTACTAAAAATCTAGGGCGTGTTCGGTAAAGATTAAAATCGGATTACAATTGAAAAATTAGTCGTTATTGTTGACTTTTATTAGATGAGTGGACCCCATAACGGCTATATTTTCAATTTTAATTGAATTTTGAACTGTACCAAACAAGCTGCTAATTTTAATCTCCACCAAACACCCTCTTGGAAGAGGTAAGTCGCATCGAGCCTAACCACCCTCTAAACCTATCACATTGGCCTTTTTATTTTTTTTTTCTTACCAAAAATTATAAAACGCATCTACTGTTTCTAAAGTAGGTCATCTCATTTTACACGTCTCAATATGCACAGCAGAGTATTTCTTGATTTCACTCAAAAAGTGGAGTGAGGTAAATTTTCACCCTCAAGAGATCAAAATACAAAATGACCACAAATAAATAACTGACCCAAACAAAAACAAACCAACCTCCCTATAAATATACACTGTTGTCTTGGTACAAAACACAAACCAATTTTCTTACATCTTTTCCTAAACAACCAGCAAAAAAAAATGGCAAGGCTTATTCAATTTTTAATTCTCTTTGCCGTAGCTTTATTCTTCTTGTCCCTTTCCAGTGCCGTCAACTCCCAAGCCTCCCCTAAAGCCTCTCCTAGCAAGGAATCTTTCTACGTCGAGGGACAAGTTTACTGCGACACTTGCCGCGCTCAGTTCATTAACAAGCTTACCGAGTTCATGCCTGGTACGTTATTGTATTAATATATTAATATGTAGAAATGCCACTCATCTTGAGTTTGGTGTCCCACATTTTGTAACTACTAGGTAGCATCATTTTATGCTTCACAATCTGTAAAAATAAAATGAAAGGCAAATCCCTTATGATACTACTAATCTAACTCGATTATTGATAGACTGTATAGATTTTCCATTTCTTAAAATTATGCCACACATCATTCCTTGTCGTAATTTATAACCTATAAACTTTCATCGTGTAGGTGGCGAAGTAAAACTTCAGTGCAGAGGTGAGGAGGAAAGCAACATAACATACACCGTTTCAGGTAAAACCAACGATAAAGGCGTTTATCGCCTGCCCGTTGAAGGGGATCACCAGGACGAATTTTGTGAAATCAAGCTGGTTTCAAGCACCAGAAAAGATTGTGATGAAATCCCTGATGAAGGATGGGCAAAACAAGCCTCCAGTA
Source organism: Fraxinus ornus (assembly GCA_903798235.1). Lineage (NCBI taxonomy): Eukaryota > Viridiplantae > Streptophyta > Magnoliopsida > Lamiales > Oleaceae > Fraxinus > Fraxinus ornus. The sequence goes on along the minus strand of CAIGRF010106277.1, from coordinate 16,928 downwards.
TTACACTCACAATCAACAATGGCATGCATGGTGATGTACGTACAGCAAACCCTCTTGGATTCTTGAAGAAAAAAGCTCTTCCAGAATGTATAGAACTCTGGAAGGAATTGGATATCTTGCCCCCAGATCTGTGAACAAGAACAAGTCAGTGATTTATTACAAGATCCTTAATTTCCTCAATTTTGATGTTCTTTGTGTCAGGTTTTTGTTGGCCTTCAAATACCATTTAGTATAGGAACTTTTGCCTTTTGATTTATGAAGTTTCCAAGAATTTTCTCGTGGAAAGACAATAATATTTGTAGATGAGAAAAATCAACAATATTTGCAATGTCATACAAAGGTTTTTTTAGTTGACTATTTGCAAATATTCATAGATGTTGATAATTGATGAACCATGCTATTTGTACCCCTATTTGGGGGAGGGGCTTTTAGATATAAGTAAAATTATTGATAATTGATTATATATTCTGGAATAGGTTTCATTGGACCAATCATCAGCAACACCAAAAACCAGCCCGCCGTAGGCGTCCTTCCCAATAGGGGGCCGCCACGTGACGTTTTGTCAAAAAAGTTGTCAAACTTTTAAGTACAAGCAGAATTATTGATAATTGATTATATATTCTGGAATAGGTTTCATTGGACCAATCATTAGCAACACCAAAAACCCTCCCTAATCGACGGTTATAATATTTTATATATCCAATTGGATATTTTAGCCAATTATGGACCAATATTGAAATTATCAATTCAGAAACTTTTATTTACAGCAAATCATAAAGCTTAGGCAACAAGCCTTTTTACCCTCTTCTCCCTTTTCGTGTACTAATTGGATAAAGTCGAAGACTTGTTACTTGTTGGCAATGAAACTTTTTCCCTCCTCTTTGCCGGAAAAGGATGCCGGAAAATGCCTTTCTGCACTTGCCACTCCTTCACCACCGTGTCAAACTCAAATTGTTGCACCCCGGAAGCATCCAGCAAGCAACCATCCGATAACCCCGTCAAGTCCTGGCAAGGTGGCTTAGACATTTTCCGTCGACCGGAACCGACCGGCACGTTTCTGAGGGCCCCACCGGAGGTCCAATACCTTTGGCAGCCCTTACAAAAGTGTCTAGGCTGGTTAACATTGTAGTTGTTAAAGTAACAAAATTTTGTTTCCATGCTTTTGCATCTTGGGCATGGTATGATCTTTTGTGGCCTTTTCTCTACCGTTTGATCAGCTCCTTTTGGCTCATCATCATTTGTCGATTGTCTCTCTTGAACTGCTATTGTTGCACCAAATAACTTGATCCCTAATAAATTGTTGTCTTGGACTTCACCCATCTTTTAGAGAGAGAGGGAGGGAGAGAGGGAGATTTTAAGAGCAGCTAGGAAATAATGTTAATGTTTGATTAGGATATGTTTAGGTAATATATAGGTAGATACTAGCATGTACCTTTAGAAGCTAAAAGAAGTGCATAAACTCGGGCTTGGAGAAAAGTGCATAGGAAGTTAGTGGGCACGTTAAGTATGCTTGACGAAACTCATTCTTAAACTTGTTTTACAGGGAAAATGTATTCAACGTATTTATAAGTTCACAAGAGAAGCCTTTCACGAGTGTACGTGAGATTCAAAAGTACTCCTTAAATTACACTTCTAATATATAGACAACAAAGACTTGGTGATTCGACGGATCAAAATCGACCGTTAGACATCTGATCTTTATATCGATAATTTTATAAAACTAGCCTTCCATCGTAAGTAGCAAGTTGTATATTGGGGGTAAAGTAAGAAAGTTGTTGCAGAACTTTTTTTCCACAGCACAATACAAAGTCTCTAATGTGGGTCCTGGACAAGTAGGTCGAACACACAGTAATTGAAAGTGGGAGCCTAAAAGATAGAGATATTTAAAGAGATAAAGCAAAAAGCCAAAATAATTTTGGCTTTCTATAGATTATCAAAGATTATAAGATTATGTTGGCACGTCAGGGCTCGTCGGCATCGGGTTTAAATTCTTAATAGTGAATTTTAAAGATATAAAAATAGACTAGATGATGCATTAATTTATCGAGATATTGTTTAGAATCGTCAAAGAGCTCGATATTTGAAATATCTCTAGAAACGAAAACGATAGCGTATCAAATTTCCATCCAACCAAATTTAACTTAGGAAAAATCAAAAAACTCAAAGCCAAATGCTTATTATGGTAATGATATTTCTTATGGATTAACGCTTTTCCATTTGAAAATGAGTTCTTTTGTTACTTTTCTCATCTCGTATACAAGTGTCTGTCGTAGGAAAATAATTAAATGTAAAGTAGGGTTTGGATAATAGGATTACATTAATAAATATATCTTCATATGATTATTCAAAAGTTGTCCTTATTTCCAACAACTTCTTTCCTATGTATAATCTTGACAACAAGCACTTTCGTTCTTTAATTGGAAAGGTGCACTTTTTCTTGGCTGCCAAAAGAAGTTGGAGGTTTTCGATCAGTTTATGTTAGAATACAGCAAATACCGAATCTTGTTCTTTATAAATTTCGACGGATCGACCATGGAAGTGTTTTCTCATTACTTCGTATGGTACAATTAATACTATTAAAATTTCAGCAATTAATTGTGTGAGGGCTGTTTCCGAAAGAGAAATTTTGAAATTACTTGTTCGAGAGTTATTTCCTAAATCTAAGAGTACTTGAATTCTCTGAATAACCCAAAAACACGACATAGTAGAGGATCGTTGAAAAGAGATTCTAATTATAACACATCTACTGCATGTTTATAATTATTTATAAGCTAATCAAACTCTATTTTTATTTACGTCATATTATCCACAGCTTTTATCTACTTATTATTCATATAGTTGGAAGACCTAAACTTATAATAAAAGCCTTGCCAAACGCGCTCTAAAAGAAATCGTCTCTCTTTTAACATGTTCTACTAGTATAGTATTACAATTGTGAAATATATTACTTTTTTTTTTTTTTTATATTATACTAATTATTTGACAAAGTACAATAGGATGTGTTAGAAAATCTAAATGGATAGTTGCTTCCTTGTGGGGCTAATCAATCAAGATATAATTAATTAAAATTGCCTGCCTTTCTAATGTTGTTTACATTGCATTATCATATTTAGTTTTGCTACACTTACACCAAAATTGACAATTTTGTTTACATTATTTGACATGATACACGATTTTAACATTAATGTTAACAACACTTATTTAAATAAAAGACCTTGATTTTGACACTTTGAAGAGTGTCAAACTACTTGTATACCATGAGTGTACAACTAGCTTAATTCTATTATCTTAATCATATAACTCCATGAAGAGAACTGTTATGCGTACAAAATAAGTGCTGCCAGAATTGTTATATAGAACACTTGATGATTTTTTGTTGGAAAATGGCAAAAAAATAAGTAAAAACAAAAATAGACCAAATTATGGGCGTGTTCGGTAGAGATTAAAATCGAATTAAAATTAAAAAACTAGCCGTTATTGTTAACTTTTATTAGACGAATGAGACCCAATAACAACTATATTTTCAATTTTTAATTGGCTTTTAAGCCATATCGAACAGGATCTATATATAAACATTTCTTATCACAATCTTACCAAAATCTAGTGCAAGGCCATATTTGTGTACATAACACGCCTTGATATGATAAGAAAGGATTGAACAATGATGCTACATAATGATAAGACAGGATTGTGCAAATAGATTTATTGGTTGAATATTCAAATTACGGATACATACCGAAAGAAATGATATCATCCAGATATTAAGAAATACCTGCAAATTAAAAATGTTACATCTAGAAACTGCAACTATGCTCTTTGCAAATTCACAATCAAAATTTGGTATTAATGCACCGCAGCGGTAACTCCCAGAGAACATTTAAGTATCACTCCAATGATCATCATCTTCTCCATCTTCACTTCCAACAGCCTGAAGAAAGAATGGAAATTTATGCCATGTGCATCAGATTACAAGGTAGAAATGGAAACAAAGGTAGAAGATGTTGAAGAATTTAGCATGAGAATAAGAACTTAATGGAGACGAAACCACATGGTATGAGATGTCTGTACCCCCAAAAAGGGCGGACCCAAGAAAATTTTCTAGTGTGGATGATATTAGCAAAGGTCAAAAAAATAACAACATTATGTCATAAATATTATACTAAAAATGAAATATCTTACAATTGTTAATTTACGAGTTTTCATACTTTGATATTTTAGTATCAATCTTTAAGAATACATATTTCTCCACATAAACAATAAAACTATCATTCATCCACTCATCTCCAATCCAATTGCGCAATTTCACAATGGTCATGACGTAAAATACTCTCTCTACCGTATTGCCAACTATTTGGCCTATTTCATTTTTTTTTTTTTAAGTGGGCAGATGACTTATATTCTTAAATGGAGTGGTCCAAAGTTCAGCGCAAGCATCTGCCTGGGCCTTCATTGTATCCGCCGGAGAGTTTCATGGGATAATGTTTAGCTTTATGTTCCAAAAATTTGACTAGAAATGGTAGAAAAATGCTTGCTTGTGAAATATCTAGTACATTTCTGAGGAAAACTACATGGACAACTAGGAAAGGAAGATGGGCCAAATACTAAAAGCCCAGGACCATAAAGATCGCGAGGTAATGTCCATTACCGAAAGTTCTGTTGGACCTAAGCACAAAGCTGGACTTGATTTTGGTACTACTCATAACTTAACACCCTCATTTTCCTAAAATAATTAACGTACGCTCTTTCTTTTTATTGTTAATGATAATTAACCATTTTAAAACTGTAATTAAGTTTATCCTATTTTAATTTAATCCCAATTTTAAATCTTTACTATTCTCTCATCACTCTTACAATTTACAAACACCAACTCGCCGCTGCCACCCCTCAATGTTGTCACCACCATCCTTTATTTTTTGAATTTAAACGTAGATTTGGATATAGATTGAAAAGACCGCTGTCGATTCAATCTGGTAATGCAAATGCGATCCCCACCATCAACATTAAAACTTCAATTAAGTTCATTTGGTAAGTTCATAGTAATTGGTGGGCAAAGATTGAACTCATATAAATTTATTGGCCAAACATGGACTGTATTAACCAACTCTCCAAATCTCAATCAATTTGGTTGATACAATTCATGGAAATAAATAATGAAAAAAAATTATGTCTCGACCTAATAAAGACTCTCGACAACTCAAAAAAGTGATTATCAAGTTAAAATTGTTTGATTCTCTTTAAACTTCAACACTTCTATTTTAGATTATCAGTGAACGTCTCTTTACTGAGTGACACGCACCATTGACCCTTAAAGTAAAAATGAGAAAAAAGTAATGTGACACTCCATGTTCGACAACATTTAGTGCAATTATTCAAAAAATATCACTTTTCACATAATTTTATTTAATACCATTGGATGCCCATAATTTATTTATCACTATTAAGCGCACTTGCTCAAAAAAAAAAAAAAAGATACATTGCGTTAAATTTAGATCAAAAGATCCCGAGCCTTGATTGCACCGATAAGTTGATATAATTCCATCCCGACTTTCTTAGATACAATTTTAGGTATATAAGAAAGTAATGGCTAGTTTGTGAGTCACTTATTCCAATCGAATCGCTCGTTCAGTTCATTTTGCATAACATTGGTTAATATCCATATTAAGGATAATAATCACATATTTAATGAAGGTACCAGAAGAAATTAAGTGGTCTAAAATTACTGAAAGGAATCAGAATGAATATAGTGGGGGCTACATTAGTGTGGTGCACTTGGAGCGTAGGGCCATTAATCACGGGTGACAAGTCCTTTAATTTTGAAATTAAAAGCAATTTGTAATAAAGTATGATTTCTTCTTTGTGATTCAAGCAAGTTGTTCTTCTTTCTACTAGTAATTCATAAGATTAATATTCCTTTTCTTTACAGTAAATAAGATTTGATTTGATTTTCACTATCGACTTTACTCGAATCGCCGTATAATAACATGCAACATAATGATAACACTCAAGATACATATGTCGGATATGCATATCAGAGTTGATTGATCTGACTATCACTTTCGGTTTATGAAAATCAATTCGTCGAATCAACATCGGCATGATTGTGAAACTCGTGGTACACGTGTCTATGCACTTATCGAGTTTACATTTGTTCTGGAAATTTTTTCTTATCATTTAAAGCATTTTTTCCTAGTGCTTATAAGCTTAATTTGTTAATAATAACTTTTCAATGGCACAAATTATTTATAGACAAATGTATTGAAGTTTTTATCAATCTCTAAAATATTTTCTTGGAATGATAGACTTTTACACATGTAATATAGGATTGAGTTCAACAATAATAATTTAAAAGAGAACTAGTCAAGGTTGAGGACAAAAAAATAAAAATAAAAAACAAAATACTACGGCTATGGGTAAAACATATGTACATACGTGTTACCCATTTTTTTGTCGCCATCAAATTCGTGATAAATATGTCGAGCGTGATAAATATGTCGAATACACTTATCAAAGTTCACTTTTATTTTGTGATTTTTCTTCTCGTTTAAAGTTTTCTTCAATTAATGCTAAGCATTTATAAAAAAAGGAGTTTGCTAGTGCTTCAATTATATAAGAGTATGAGTTTTACGACGGATTCGCGTATTTAAAATATAGAAAATCATTACAAATTGTATTTTTTTTAAAAAAAATACAAATATATAGGAATCTTCTTGTAATTGCAAAAATCCTCTGATTAATTATCTGAGCGTTTGAAGACGAGGAGTCACGTGTCTTGAACCCTAGGCTTCGAGATTTCTTGAAAATTTGATTTGATTTGTCGAGGGCTTTACTTGTTCGACGCTTGAATTTTGGAGCTTGGACTTGTACTTCGAAAACTTGAATTTGATCTTGATTTGACTTGAGGAAGACTTTGATCTTCTTGTATTTGCTCGATTTGAAGAAGATTTTGATCTTCTTCCTGTTTGCCAAACTTGGAGTTAAGAGAATTCCTTCAGCACTTCGTGATTTTCTCTTGTACTTTTTCTCCCTCCTTCATCTGGCAATGAACATTCGACCCTATTTATAGGGAAAATTCGTGGTCAATTTTGGTAATTACTTAATTAATTCAATTAAATTTATTATAATTGAATAATTGTGGATTTTAAGAAAATTGTAGGTTGTGCTTTTAAAAATCTTATGTGCATAGTAGTTTTTAGTTTAATTGGNATTTATTTTTAATGTCTACACGAGTATTTAACAAATTGAAAAACTTGTCTTAAATCGTTGATGGTAGCTTTTCAATAGATTATGTTATTATCGACAAATCTATTCAGGCTTTTATCAGGTCATGCTCAATCTTTAGCTAAATGTTCTCCGGACAATGATATTTATAGAATAGCACTAGTTTAAGAATAAGAACGAGTAAACAAAAATACCTCAATTTCATACATAACCGAAGAATGGAAAAGATTCCTCAAGTGTTTCAGGTCTCAAATGTGCATGATAAATACCGTCAAAGTCCAATACTGCAGTCTACGGAGGAAATTAAATGAAGTACTCCAGATACAAAGTATGAAAATGTGTCTATAACTTCCTCAGGCGCATCTATCGGCGGTGAGATTCTTGAATCCAAGCGATAGTGATACACACATACAAGTCAGGTTGATTTAGAAGAGACTTTACCGCCTAATTCTGCCAAAAGAGAGAGCCAAAAAAAACAAAAAGAGATCGTAGAGTTGGTCTTTTTAAAGTAAAGAAGTTTAGTCCCAAAGAAGAAGGGTGCAATGGACTGACTTTAGGGGCAAAGGAAGAGAGAGGAATAAAAGGTTGAATGAAAGAGACTGCCCAACTACCAATCAGAAAATATTTTGCATTCCAACTTAATTTCGATTACATTTTCTTTTGGAGTTTTGTTGTGTAAAATACTAAAATACCTGCATTTTCTTGATCTCGATCATCTATTTAAAATATAAGTGACATTTTAGTACCTTTTAAAATAATTATTAGAGTCCAATCAGAAGGCCATTGTGAGCATGTAGTGAGGAGTTACCTCGTCATTATTGAGCTTGGACCATGGTGTGTTCCTCGATTGAGGCCTTCCTATGAAGATCGGAATTTTAAAACCTCAACATCCTAACTATTTGCACACATATATACGATATTTAGGTAGAAAAGCGTTATGATATTCCACCATTCCAACCTACCTAGACGTGTAAGTAGACAAGTCTGATCCAACCTACTTCTAAGATAGCCTTAAATCAATTCGTACTTTTCTATCAAGCCAGTAGATTTCTAACCATAGGCCTTTAATATATCATCTACGCACATTTCATGCAATCAAGAAAGACACCAAATACATATTACAATAATAAAAGTTAATTCTCTCGTACTTTAAAACAACTAACAAGAACTTGGATTCAAGATGGGAATCGTATTCCATCCCTTTCTTTATTCATGTAGCATACCAAATATGATATATTACTCCTGTTCTTTTCATTGCTACGTGTATTCTATTCTCGTCCAAAATCTATATAGGGCATCAAGAACCAGCTTGCTTTCCACCAAAAAAAAAGAAAAAAAGCATAGAAGAAAATAATCAGAAACACTTGGTCCCACAACCCATGTGTTGTGATTGGTTACATCATCTAGTATGCCCCACCAAGATATCAACATATTTTCTTGCTATAATTTTACTTGTCCGTAAAAGAGGTAACGTGTTTCTTTCGTGATACTCGACAATAATTATACGTAAATATGTATGATGATTTAAGGTTTTTTTTTTCCTTCCTTCCTTCATTAATCATATTCACATCGAAATATCGTGAAAATGTACTTGAAATAGACATGGCAAATCATAAATCCGAGTTTTTAAACAAAATTCTCCAAAATGAATAGCGTATGATTTTCTTCCAAAATTCAGAAGAAATTGGGGAAAATTCTTTAGTTCCTTCCATTTTCGATATGTTACTTTGTCGAGTCTGGCTTATGCAACACTAGCATGAGTAAGGAGAGATGTATAGAGGGTCTCGCCAAAAGTTTCCAAACACAAAAATATAAACTAAGTGTCGTTATAACGATGAGAAATATAATTACATGAGATTTTTACGCATTTATTATACCTTTTGAGTGCTCGAAAAATTGAAATATTAGAGCTTATATATATATAAAAGAAATAAAATTTATATTATTATTACTGGGTTTAGTACTCGTGCAAATATTATTATTTTTATCAATTTTTGTGAAACATCGGCATTGGATTTCAGAAGCACAGATAAATGTAAGGTAGTTTTCAATACAGGATAACAATTCTTGAGAATTTTCATGTAGCTGTGAATCGAACAAAATAATGAAAAAATTACATCGGAATAATTTTGCACTGAATATCATTATCCTGTCACATTTACTCAAATATAAAGCATACCGTCCTTCACCGTCTTTTTTCACACGTTAGTATAAATACTGGTGATAATGCCTAAAATACCTTTATCTACTTTCTTTTATCTTGTAACTCCTTTAACTATGAAGTAATACCTAAAATACCTTTTAAATAATTCTAATTAAATCCATAAAAAGTTATGTTTCTACTATTAAGAACTTGTTTGGTGCACATTTTGAGAGTGAGAATGCATTTTTACTGTTGATGTGATGGAGAATATATTGTTGAAAATGAAGGAAAAATTATTGATGTGATGAAAAATATTATTTTATTGAATAATGTGATTGAAAATAAGTAGAATAATGAAAATGAGAAAACTAATGTGGTTCAAACAAGAGCTTAATAATAATGTGGCTCAAACACATGCTAATTCTTAAAAAATGCATAAATAGATACTCTAGTTTGAGATGTTTAAAATACATTTATGTTCTCCGAATCTCCAATCAACATTTTATTTTGGCTATAAATTAGTAGTGGGCGTCAGATGGGTTGGTTCGATTTTTTCAAAAACTGAAATTGTTAAAGGATAGAATCACATATCGAATAAAGATGAAAATATAGACAAATTTGTAAAGGGTTTGAGTTACTCATCTCAACAAGGTTGACATTTTAAGATGTAACTTCAAATCTTAATATGTTATCAGAGCCCGTTAAGCTCCAATGAGCGAATCAATCCGATTAAGACTTAAAAATATTGAGCACTCGAATTTCAAGATTGGTCTGCTCAAATGAGCAAGCATCTTGCAGGGGTATGTTAAGGGATATAATTCCACATCGAATAAATATGAAAATATAGATCAATTTATAAAGAGTTTGAGTTACTCCTCTTAACAAGATTGACCTTTTAAGATAGAACTCCAAATCTGAACAGAAATCACCCATTAAACTTGAGGTATTTTGTAAATAGAATTGTTAGGTTCCATTTACTTTTTGAAACTAAACAGAAAGGATCGGGTTTGGGTCCGGTTCTAACATGCCATTGTTTTTTAAAAGTTTCAGTTCCAACTTTCCTAACTCCTTCAGCAAGTTTTGTTGCACTGTAACGAAGGAAACCAACGGCATTAAGGCTAATGTCTTTGCTGAATATACTATTAGTGAATGGAATTACACAATTTATAATCGATAAAAATAAAAAGAATAATTTTCTTTAAAAAACTGGTTCCTAATCGAGTTTCGATTCGAGTATTTTAAGAACAAGAACCACCTATTAAATTTTAGGTATTTTATAAATGGAATATTTCAATTTCATGTAATTTTTGGAATCAATCGAAATCAATGGTTCTGATTCGGCCGGTTAAGTTTTGATTAAAATGTCCACCCCTACCATAAATCAACCATTAGGTACAAATATTTAAGAAGACGTATTAGGGATGACAATTATTTGCCCGGGCTAATGTGAAAAATGGTCTCTATCCAAAATTTTTGGAACTCTTCTCGAATCTTTTAAGATGGAACCCCAAATTTTAACATGGTATCAGAGTCCGTTAAACTCCAACGAGCGATTCGATCCGATTAAGACTCAAAAAAATTGAGCACACAGCTTTCAAGATTGGTTTGCTCAAATAAGCCACTATCTTACGGGAGTATGTTAAGGGATAAAAATCTCACATCGAATAAAGATGAAAATATAAACCAACTTATAAATGATTCTTAACAAGGTTGACCTTTTAAGATGGAATCTCAGATCTTAACAAAATTTAATCTTTAAAAATAAAAGTATATTAAAAAATAATTAAACAGAACGATAAATAAGAATATTTTAACCCCTGCCATGCTCCCACTTCCGCTTCATCACCTCCAATTTCTTGAAAATCCCTAATGTGGCGGGACGATAAGAATCGCCATGGCCCCACTTCACCATTTCTACCCGTATCTATAATGTATTAAATATCACTTCAAGTGAAAATCATTTTTTGAACACTTTTTAACTTTACTACTTTTCAATTATTTCAATAATACCTTATCTTTCGTTTTCCAATGAGTAATAAATACTAAAAATCATTATCATGTATGAATTTCATATTATTAATTCTCAATTAATTAATGTTCATATTAATCTAAACTCCATGAATTGATGAATCTCGATCTACATGAATCTAGAGTTATTATAAATGAATTTATTTCTATTCATATATCTAGGAATTTTAATAAGTGTTTAAATTCATGTATAGCAATTAATTTTTATGTACCAAATGTAGTATAAAAAGTTGCTCATTTGTAGTAGTTCATCCTCACAAAAAAATTGAATTATAGAAGTTGAGTTTTGAGATGACAATTTTTATCCTTTTAAATTTTTATCCTAATTTTTATTTTATTTAGTTCATTTGAGACTCATTAAATCCTTCCAAAAAATTAGTGTCAACTATTACTTTTACAGCACTTATAAAATATTTCAAAATAAAGTGCAATGCAAGTTCAACATTGACTAATTTATATAAACTCTACTTAATCGATCATTCAACAACTCTATTGAAGCAAAAATGCTAAAAAAATTGTCATAAATTTGCGAACTTATGAATATTCAAAAAATCATGTAACATGTTGTTAAATGAAAATTGCTCTAAGGAGATGTGCATTAATATCCAAAACTTGAAATGACGCCTCTAAATTTTTTCAGAAATTTTGAGGAGGTATATGTAATTTGCCCTTTTTATTTTAAATCACAAATATCAAAATGATGCAATAAAGACATTTGGTAATGGTTGGGCCCATCTCAAGAACAAAATGTCCAACTTTTTTTATGAATCATGGCTCAAATTGCAATCAATTCTCTGCATGTTATTTTTGATTTATCATCTTTTTCAGAGTCTAGTTATTTCAACCTTTCTCATGAATCAGATACAGCCACGTACTATACAAAAACTGTTATTTACACGTAAAAATTAAATTTTTTAAATGATTCGATTCCATATAATATCATTGTAAACAAAAATTTATAGAGTTCAAGTCTCGTAGACACTCAATTATAAAACTTCAAGCATCAAGTTTTGGATGCGGCGTAAGTTAAAGAGCATGTTAAAAAAAATTTGAAGGGATAAAATCGGTTCTATTTCACCTGATTTCTAGGTGGACTTGTCGGTCCGAAGACTCTTTTAACGAGTTTTGACTTTGAATTTTTAACATGTAAATTGATTTGATTTGAGTCTTTTTTTTTTAAGGATCAATGAACTTGTTATAGCATTGGTATAAATCAATTGAATAATTTTGTTTTTGAATTTTTTTTTTTTAAATTTGTAAAGGAATCATAAGTTGTGACAAGTTGGTAGTAAAATCAATAAACATTTAATTTTAATTAAAAAATATAGCATAAAATGGTAGGAGAAGATAAAAAAAAAACAAAAGACTGCATTTTATTTTCGAAAATGGAGAACGTGTCTCTATTATTGTAGATTCTTTTAGTACGTACCTGGATACTATTTTCTAATCAAGACCATAGGAACAAGATTTCTTAATTAATGTAAACAAACATTAATTAATTAAGGTAAGATCCAATGCAAGCCACACAAGAATATAATACTAAAACAAGATTAGTTGATAATTATTACTTTTTCCACAAGAAAAAAAAATCTCTTTAGTCCACCATAACCCACAATCGAAAGGCAACAAAAGTGGGAATAGTATAATTTCCATTTATATTCGACAACCTTAATAACATGAGCAAGCTATGTCTTTCATAATCATACATATTTTCCTACATCCCATGGTTCTTCTGGTAAACATGCCCAGGGCCCGTGGAGGAGCCACAAGGGGGCGTGTCAGACGACCGTCCCTACAATATTTTGAATTTTTTTGAATCTTATAAAATTTTAAATTTTTTAGTAAATACATAATACGTATATTTTACCACTTCAACAATTGTTTTCTCATTATGCGAGAATCCCGGCTGCGCCAATGCTCAGTAATGAAGGGAACCGTCATACATCCAGGTTTTCCATTCAAAGCAATCAACACTTTTACTTTCGACCTTTCAATATTGAGCTCGGACTAAGTCTCGTATAGTCTAACTTTTAACGATAATATGTTGTCCTTGTCAATGAGAGTTGATAGTTGACAAAAGAAAAAAAAAAACCGTAGAAAAGTAATACACATTTTGTGCTGCTACTGTTGCGCTCTAGATGATGAACTAGTTATTCTCATAAATATAAAATAAATTGAACAATAAAAGAAAAACAAATTCACAGAAAAAAAAAAAAAAATTGATCATAATTTTTTAATAATAGGACTTTGTATTATGTATATTTAGTAAGAAAGATGCACCAATGACCAACCAATACATATAATTAGCATTGGATTAGGGATAATTTTTTATTAGTGTAGGTTGATAATGCTTCATGAGTAATGATAGTGACTTAAATAATGTGTAAACCATTGAATGTCAAAATCAAATACGGATTTGAGTGCTTCACCAGTTTCTGGTTGACTATGATACTGTTTCTCTAGAAACATTTTGAAAAAAATGACTTTAAGATAAGAAATACTAAAATCGTTTAGTATTTTCCATAGCAGCCAGTCCTTTCATTGAAATCTTGAAAATAAAAACGAAGAGTTATTGAGAAAATTTTGTACTTTTTAAAGTAAGGTTGACACGTCTCTTCTAAAGTTTTATTTTCTTTCTTACCAGTAAAAGTTTTATTTGCAGAAAATACTTCCAAATATATCAATATTGTGAACGATTATGTGACTTAAATCTTATGTTTGAGAGAAATTGTAACGGGATCGTAATGAAAATTAATGGGGAGCGAGTCTCATGAAATGTATAGATATTAAGTGTTTAATTGTTACGAATATATTGATTAATATTAATTTTTGACTTTAATTTTAAATTATAATGAGATTATAATAATAGCGAAACATGAAACAAAGAAAGAATGTGAACCTCGTTGAAACATGCTAATTTGTGTAAGCAGACAAGTTGCACCTGTTCTAAATTCACGGCTAATTTTAATGACCATAGTAATAATTTTACTTATGATCCATTTCATAATAATTGATTATAATTTGAAAACTAATACTATATTAGTGTATTAAAAATAGAAATTTGAAATTAATGAATGCTTGTGAGATCTATCTATATATATAGATAGATAGATATAGAGAGAGAAGAAAAATAAAGGTGGAACAAACGCACCTCCAAGGGCCCATATAATGTCTCCTCAATGGACTGAAGATGTGATGTTCATCTTTCTCCACTGAACAATTCCATTTTCTTTCAAGTTTCTTCCCCTTTTCTTTCAACCCATTTATTGCCAAAAATTGTCCAGAATTAACTAAGCTATAAATTTAGGGTGGACTTGATATGAACATGAATTCTTCTGCAACGATGATGTCCAACGACGTTGCAGAAGGATCGATTAGATCCAGCGGCGAGCAGCAGCCCCCACCGGCACCGCCTCTAAGCAGATATGAGTCTCAAAAGAGGAGAGATTGGAACACTTTTGGACAGTACTTAAAGAATCAAAGGCCTCCAGTTTCAGTTTCACAGTGCAATTGCAACCATGTACTTGAATTTCTCCAGTACCTCGATCAGTTTGGAAAAACTAAGGTTCATTTACAAGGTTGTGTGTTTTTTGGACATCCTGATCCTCCTGCACCTTGCACTTGTCCTCTTAAGCAAGCTTGGGGAAGCCTTGATGCACTGATTGGACGGCTAAGAGCCGCTTACGAAGAACACGGTGGATCATCGGAGTCGAACCCGTTTGGGAATGGATCAATCCGTATGTATTTGAGGAAAGTGAAGGAGTGTCAAGCTAAGGCTAGAGGAATTCCATACAAGAAGAAGAAGAAAAAGAAGAAAATCATCAATCCACACAAGGCACAAGAGGAGCAGCTAAACATTAATCCAACCAATAATCCAGTTAGCTGATTTTAAGGATGTCTGAAGATAAAAAAAATGGTAAGTGAATTTATGCTTTCCTGTTTGTGAGGTTTTATTGTTAAATTTCTGTTCTGTTTTAAGGATAATAAACAGTTAATTTCATAGGAAAAATGAAAATTTAAAAAATGATGGGCACATCAAAAAATAGATTTTCTTCATCAGGACCACATGACAAAGTCAATCGTATATTCTGTGTTATATATACACTACCAAGAAACCCTAGATCCACATAAAAAAAAAACCCTAATCCCATAGATTAATTTTTATAGAACCAGAAGCTAGTTTTTGTAGGACTGTTTTTGTAGCTAGTTCTTTCTCCCGCTCTAGCTCTCTGTCAACGACTTAAGCTTTTAAAAACGGATCACATATATTTATATAAATCTTATTTTCAAAATGTCCACTAATTTTAAGATCGGATTCATTTTTCGAACAAAAGTGTGACCGTACATAGTTTCCATAAATGGGTAGTAGCAATACTCGAAGATGAATACAATGCCTTTCTTTCATAATTAATTATCTCATCTTAAAGTTTAAGTAGTTTGAGATAGATCACGTGGAATTTCTCAAAGCTCTCCTATATTATTTAATTTCTGTTTATTTGATCTCTGATAGAATATGTTTCCCTTTTCACTTGTTTTTTTTTTGTCCTATTTTGGGATTCGGGAAGATTTTGTGCCCCATGAATGATTTTGTTGTGTGACATCATGTCTGTATGTTTTATACAACTTGAGGTATAAGTTGTTTATGCACAATGAATACAATAATATTATGAATCATTTTGAATATATACAAAAGCTTTCTTCTTCAATAAATAATCATGCACCATTAAATCCAAGACAATTATTTCTTGAATTTGTACCTAGTACGTATATAATTATTTGATTTGCCAGATTTCTGTTCATGGCTAAATTGTTTGTCCTAACCGATGTCTGTATTCAATGATGTCTTGCATTAAAAAAAACATAAAAAATTTATTGTAACCTACAGACAGATGTACGTTATGGACCTATATGAGCTCAAATTTGTGCAAGTTTTTGCAAAAATTCACTGATCATTAATCTTTCTCTCTCATGTGTGCACAAAAACACTGATGAGCTTGAAAGTCGGCAGTGCCGTAAACGAGTTTCAAGGGTGAAACTCATTTTTTGTATGTGGTAAATCTTTAATAATTTCAAATATTATTCGATCCATCTTAGCTAACAAGACGTTAGGACTCCTCAGTGCATTTCATTTGGGCTGAAAGAAATGATAATGAAATATAGAAGTGTCAGCATAAAAGAATTGGGAGAGGAACATGAGGAGGGTGGAGAATAATGTTTTTATTCCTCTTCCATATGGTACTGATTTTGCTGAGTTAACTTTTTGGTTCCCTCACATGCCCTATCAATAGGTATAGAGGATAAGATAGAAGATTTCATACAGTACTTGTAGTCGATCCCAGCTTATTTTGTTTGGAACCATCAAGATTAATTTATCTCGAGTGTGATCTAGGTCTCCTTGTTTAAAATGGTGATTGGGTTGGTATCATTTGCTTGGTCCAACCAAGACACCTAGTTCCATTTTGCTCGACCTCCCCCCCCCCCACCCCACCCAAAAAATAAAAAATAAAAAATAAAAAAATCTTATTTCTCGCGTCATCTA
>CAIGRF010106246.1:15615-25822 GCA_903798235.1 Fraxinus ornus | reverse complement strand
ACATCATAAATTTTTATATCACAAATTATTTTAACGTGTTAATTCAAAGATTTTATAGATCACAATTTGTTCATCGGTCACAAATCAAAACGTCATAATTTATTTATAGGTCACAAATCACAAATATTATAAGTCACAACTTATTAAGCACTCACAAATTATCAAATTATACAACATTTCAATTTTAAGAAATAGGTTTTAAATATTCAAGAGTTAGGTATTGAATAATATATATATAATGTTATATATAAAAATTAGATTATAATAAATATTCATCCTAAAATCAAGCATTACATATTTCAATTCCAAACATAACTCTCTAATTTAACAAATTGTAATGATCGAACAAAATAAAAAAGTTACAGAGAACTTTCTAGAGCAAATAATCTCGATTCCTATCGCCAGAGCTCATTAAAAGTCGCTGGACTATTGAGGTCAAAAAATGAAAATTATCAACATTGTAGGGTAGAATTTTTGAAGGCAGCAATCACAAATTGATGTGATAATAGAAGTAGCAATTGAGCTTGGTGATCATCCCAAAGTACGATTGACTATTTTAAAGTCACAATTGGTTATTATTGGATTTTCCTATTTTCGAATTAACGAAACAGTATAGCTCTAATCATGAGTTACGGAAATTGAAAAGATCAATTGGCATATAAGCTACTATATTGAAAACATCCATTGGCTTATAAACTGTGAGTTGTTGTAACAAAAATTAAAAAGATCTATTGTTATCTGTGATATTGGTTCAATGGTCTATGACCAGTTCTCTGTGATATATGACCTATTGATATGGATCTGCGACCTATGCACTATGAGAAGTGACCTGTAATATTGATCTAATGATCTGTGACTTTGCGTTATGACATTGACCTATGAACTATTACATGTGACACGTGACATATAACCTGTAAACTATTACCTATGATATTGATCCAATTGCCTGTGACGAGTTCTCTTGAATTTATGACCTATGGACATTAATCAGTTACCTATACAATATGACTCGTTACATGTGAACTCTTACCCGTGACTTATAACATATGAACTATGACATCTAAAGTTGAATATATGACATGTTATTAGGGTACAAAGAAATGTAACAGCCGATCTGTAACCATATAATATTGATATGTGATTTGTTGACATTGATCAGTGACATATACAATATGATATGTAACGTGTGAAGTGCAACATATAAATATAAATAAGTGATTTGTTTCCAATTCTATTTGATCTGTGACATGTAGACATTGATATGTGACATATTAACAATGACCTGTAACCTTTGAACTAGTAAACGTGAATTCAACCACCAAGACTCAGTAAACATTTAAAGTAAAAAATAGAGAGCTTCAAAATAATACAGAAAACCTGAAGTTAATCAACAATGGAGCCAAACTTTAAGCCCAGCAAATGTTTCGCATCTCAATTTCTTTGAGATCCCAAAAGAAATTATTAGAAAAGGCTATTAGTCAAGAACATAATACATGAACAAGAGTCCAAAAAAGTTTTAAAAAATTATTTGAAACTCAGCCCTTGTCTACCCAAGACAAGTAACAAGTTGAACAATTCAAACCATTAGCCAAAAGAACAACGAAACAACTTGAATTTAGTAAGATTATCATTAATATTAAAAAGTAAATTATGATTTTTTCACATTTAATACTAAATTTAATTGGGTATGATTTTTTGATTTTTTTTTTATTACTGGTTGCGGTCGACATAGGTTCATTGTGGCGATCACCGGCATTGAAAGTGTGGGTAAAGAGCATTGTCTATGTTACGTTTCCGGTGAAGTATCAATGCGTTGTATTTCGACCCTTCAAGGGAGATATTGTTGAAGCTGTTGTTTCCATGGTTAACAAGGTCTTGCTATCTTTTTTTCATTTTATTTATTTAATATTTGCAGTTTTTGTGTTTTTTAAATATTACGATCTTGATTTGAAATTTTTGCAGATAGGTCAGATTTTCATTTTGAATCACGTCAGTTTCTTGATTCACATAAATCAGTCAAGTAAAACATAATTTCTGAAGAACCATGCTTCACTTACAGTTTTTTTTTTTCACTAGATACTCACAATGTAGGGGGTGGGTGAATTTTTTTTTTTTTTCATTTTTATTCTGGTGGGCCCCACACATGTGAGTCGGGGTAAAACTTCTAGCAAATTTTTTTTTCTGTACATATGATTTAATCCATTTCTGAAACACTAAACATATCATTCAAAAGAAAAGGGGTGAGTGAGTTGAAGAGACATTCAAATGGCGACGGAGTTTGTATTTGGAATTAAGCTTCCCTGCCCGAAAATGGGTGATAGAGGCGTTGACAGCCTCTCACATGTGTGCGAGTCCCGCGTGAATAAAAAATTCCAAAAAAAAAGTGGGCCCTCCCCCCTATTTTGAGTGTTTGGTCAGGTTGTATGTCAACCATTTTCGGTCAGTGTAGCATGATTGTTGTATTTGTAGTATAAGTTGTACTTCTGGGGATGTAAAGTTAATAGAAGAACTCCTAGTTCTTAGCTAGAGTAATGGTTCAAGGTTTTTCGTAACGCGCAGTGCTTCCACTTCTTGTAATACCTTTTGCATCAATAAAGATGGTAAGAGAATCCAAACCCCATCTCTAATCACATTCAAATCCCCTCCAAGGCCTCTTTGACGACTCGTCTTTCATTAATGGAGGTTTGTCTTTGTTCTCTGAGGGCGGCCTTGTACTCTCAAGGACTTCTTTTGGGCACTATTTTCAGTAAGCATCTCTAGATCATGGTGTCACCAGGGGTTGTGTTTCTTTTGGCTTTCACTTAAGAAGTAAGGGATTATCATAAAAGAGCAAATTGTACATATTTTAGGACTTGTGTTTCTTAAACGACCAAATTTTCTGTCTTTTACCTATGATTGAACATAATTAAGCCCTTATTTGGTTTGGACTAAAATCCAATTAAAATATTCAGTCAAAATCAACAATTAATCTTAATCACACATTTCGACCCACAATTTTTCAACCACATATTTTATTAAATTTTATCAAAATCTACCAAAAATCTGATTTTAATCTCTACCATACGAGCCTAACACTATCCTATAACCTCACAAAATTTAGCACTAATATATTATAACCTTGTTTCATAAAATTTTGCTAAAGTTTTATCAACATGAGTGATTTGACTGTTCGTACCCCACATGTATTTTTTTTTTTTAAAAATTGCAACGGGCCCTCCATGTGTCTTACCTATGAAGTGTGTGGAGAATTTTCCTGTACTTCAAAAGTGCTCTATTTAATGGGTTATTCCTATCGTATGGTGCCCATTGTGTACCCATAACACTTCCCCTATTTAATTACCACATTTTCCTTTCATTAATTTGGTACATACATTCATATCTTCCTTTGATTACCTCAATTATTCATCACGGCTTAAATAAATAATAAAAAAAATCTGATGGACTGCAAACAAAAGATAAAAATTGAATTAAATTAGCGAAAATAAGTTATGTGGAGATAGCTTGTTGATGATTGTCCTGCTGCTGGAATAAGTTTATTTGCATGATGCTACACTTCAAAGTCCTTTCTCTTATCTGCCCATAAACCAAAAAAAAAAAGGTCAAACCACTATATTTACAATGAGCAATAGTTTTTTATGGAGAATATTAATGTATTTGTTCTAACCTGCAGAGCAGAAATGGCTTTTAAAAGCTCCAAGCATTCTTGTAATAGCAGCTTCTCTTGTGTGGCTACTCTCGCTAACTCAACAAGTACCCCTCCCGTTGTCTCAACCTACAAAAACTTCCAAACTTATTAACTTAAAAAAAACTACGCCCGTTTGACACGACTTCTATTTTTTCGCCACCCCTACTTTTCTCTACAATATTTGGATGTTTAAATGGATTGTAAAATCGTAACACAATGATTAGTTACATTTACTGTAGATGACGATTTTGTTAACATCAAGTTGATAAATTCTGAAACATCTGATGCATGGCGAATAGCAACGGAAGCTGATAGTGGTTCCACCTGCAACATTAAGTTAAAATTCATAAGGTACTATAACCATAATTTTATTCTTGGATATATACGTACATATACCGTATGTGTATATGCATTAGTACATGTGAGATTACCTTGGCTCCTTCAACAAGTGGCATCATACAAACAACATAATGCAAATAATCTTTGGTTGTAGAAATTGCTGATATATGGTCTCTTTCCATGTTGCCCCAAGTTTCAAGTACCCTTATCTGTGTGATCATAACATACAAGAACAATATTACGCTAATGCTGATATCCCAAGGCACAAATTAACAAAATTAAACTTTCGTATGCTCGCTGAACACATTGCACATCAAAGTGGATTGCGTTCGGTTTATTGACTGTTAATGTGAAAGTAATGGTCATAAAATGTGTATTTATACTAACTTGAGACTGAAGAATGTAATTTAACTTCATCTCTAGCTTTCCCTGTTGTAACAGTAGTTTCTTTTGTAGCACAGAGTGCTGTAGTTTAATGAGACCATCCCATGCATGTAACAAGTTGCTCTGCAACACACAAGAAATATTTATCAGTTAGGGTTATAACTTTAAATATATGAACTTATCAAGTCCCCTTGGCAAGCATTGAAATATTGCACATATTTAATACATGTTCATTAAAAATATATCATGAGATTTTATTAGTTTAAGTTCATTGGTCTTCCACAAATTGACCAATTCTATAGAGGCAAGAGGTCCACGAAGCTTGTCTATTCTATAATAAGGGTCTGTTTGGGCTAGATTTTAATTTAAGTCAAACAATCAATATCAACAACATCTTTTGTACCACACATTTTAAAAACTTCTATCACAATTCACTTAAAATCTAATTTTAATCTACACTAAACACCCTCTAAATATTAACGTTGATCAGAAAATAGCTCCAAATGCATATTTGTAACATAGATGTGTGCACGTTGATCAATAGAATACTCCAAAGATTAGTATGAAGGGAATATTATAAGCAATAGTCCCAACTTGTAGTCTTCGTAGCAATTTGTTCTTCACTTTTTTTATAATTTTTATTTAGTTACGACATCAACAACATTTCAAGTTTGTGGTATTGTGCTTTCAAAAAATGTTTGTGGTATTTTTGTTCCCGAATGGACAGTTTTGCTAGTATTTTATAATCTACAAACTATTTTACCTAACATATACGAAAAATACAATTAAAGCATACATCTGTATACCTACCTCGGCTTTTTTGATGATGTTCCCATTAACAGCCTCAGCTCTAGCATTGGAATGCCTCCATTGCATCAACCTGTTGTACAACACCCTCAATTGATGAACACTCTTCGAGGAGCCCGGTCCGAGGGGTGACCATGGATTTGGAGAAGATTTCTTGCCCTTCAACAATTCTATCCCCATACTGAGGAGACTCCCAACTCCTTTAGCCCTTGAAGGACTTGGAGGTTTTGAATTAGACAACCCCATAATCTTCCCTTTGCTATCACTCAACATCACTGGCGAGCTCGGATGCCCCGGTGATGATTCCCACTTTGAACTGTTCTTCTTCGTTGAATTCTTAGGTGTTAATCTTTTTGGAGAACTATCTGATGACGAAATTGGCTTTTGAATACCAGAATCAGAATTCCATCTTCTAGACCTTGAAAATGAATCATTCGTGTACATTGATGGCACTGTAATCCCATTCTTTCTTGAACTCACTGTTGAAGCCATATATGAAGCTGGAAAAATTTGTCCAATGTCAAGGCTTGTGCCTGAACAGACATCACTGTATTCGGAATCTGAGTCCTGTGTATCATAAAAAGTTTTCCTTCTCAGTGCAGTTTCATCCACTGAAAACCTCCCAGGTGCTATATTATCATTTTGATCGTCAGCCGAATTTGAATTCTTGGATGATGAAGAACTCGTTGATCTTCCAGGAAACCAAAACCCCCCGGTGTAGCGCATGGATCCTCCAAAACCCGGTTTATGATTTTCTTTGGCCATCTTTTTCTGATCATTATCAAATCTGGTAAACTCGGAGCAACTTCTTTCCCTAGTAAGAAAAAGCGAATCATCAGACTTGTCATTATTTCTTCGTTCTTTAAGGTCTTTTATTCTATCATTCCCAAGGTGGTCGCCTAGAGTATCAAGTTTTGATTTTGAAGGTGGCGGGGTTGATGACGGCCAAAGCCCACGTAAAAAGCCCGACTTTTCAAGGCTTTTGTGCTTTCTCGAATCAGTAGATGATCGGGCATTTTGCCTTAGCGAAGAAATGGTATTGTTTGGGGATTGAAATCCATTTTCAGGTGAGGCAGGTGATAAATATCTTGATTTTACTTGTCGAGATTTAGGCTTCTTTGGCTTCAAAGATTGATCAAAAACGTCCATGGTTTCTCCTCAGAGAGTTTTAATTTATCCTACGATTTTATCCAATTTTTTTGGTTTGTTAGAGAAAGTAGTTGAGATATAAAACAAAAACTACTGGAAAAGTGGCGGCAAATAAGATATGAAAGCCGGCGAGGCAAAGGATTTATCGTTAATGGGATTGTAGAATGACGTAAATGACCCCGTGGGAGTTTGAGTTTCTTTATAATTTGAGGAAGAAATGAGGGCGGCTTTGGGATTTGAGTGGCCGGTTTGACTTGGTTGAGTAAGTGGACTTTGACAGGGAAGTTGAGGGGTAGGAGACAACAATGAAGTTTTAGATAATAGAGGAGTGTTGTTTGAGGATTCTATTGTTTAGCTTAGCCGGCATTTTAAGTATTAATTTGAGTTAATGAGTAATTGCCACAAGTCATTTATGATTTAAGTGAACTGATTGTGGATTTAGTCAAGATTATATTGACTAATCTTTTGGTATTTGTCAAAATAAGTAATTATTTTAAGTCGATGTTTGGTGGCCATTATTTCTCATTTAAAGAGTTTTGAATGTAATTTTTTTAAGAAAATTTGTGGTTAAAAACTAAAAAAAAAAATTAGATTTACGTACAGAATATTTAATTGTGTAAATGTGTGGTTAAAAATAATAATGTAAAGAAAAAAGAGTTTTAAAACAATGAAAATCAAACAGAGGCTAAGTTTTAAGCAAATATATATTTCACCGTAAGTTAATGTCATTTGAAACCAAAGCAAAGAAACACAAAAGGTGAAAGTTATAAATACTTCTTAGTAAAGTATGGCAGCATAAAATGAGGTAGGGTGACCAATAGATTTAGCTCTTGTTTGGTAAAAATTCAAATTCAAATTTTAATTTAAGTTAAAGTCAATAATTAATTTTAACAACATATTTTACAGGACCAACAATTTTTCAGTTATTTATTTCATCAACTTTTATCGAAATTTACTAAAAATCTATTTTAATTCCCATCAAACAGAGGCTTACATTGTTTGATTTCAACTTATTGATGATAATCGGGTCACAAAGGGTATACCTACGATGATCAAGATACATTGATTGATTGACATCAATGCGGATCGAGCTATAATTATCAATTCACTGATGTGGAGTTGTGTTAATCAAGCCACACAAAGCTGGTGTTTTACTGTTGATAAATATTGTGAAATCGTCGAGATGAGTTCTGTGAGTAGTGATTAGAAGATTAAAATTTATAGTACTAAGAAGTCAAATCGCAAAGTCAGGTTCGATAAGTAAGCGAATTCAGTTTTGTCTACTGTAATTGCTTGAAAAATTGTGGCATCCACAAGTGAAACAGGTGCGACGATAGGTGTCAAAATGTGTCGTGATTGAGATATTTTAGGTCAAGGTATAGATTGTGATCCAAATTTGTTAAATAAAATAAACATAGAATTATTGTTTTAACAGTTAAAGGGAAAAAGAAAACATTAAAGGGTTTTATTCAATTAAGTTTTTTGAAGATTTTGATTTGATGAACTTTTTTTTTTTAAGTGATGACTTTTGGGGATTTCATGGATTTTTTTATAAGTTTGTATGGAATTAGTGGAAGTCTTATGTAAATTTCTATAAAATTTCATTTTAAAATTTTTATAAACTTTGTAAAATTCAAAACACTTTTGAAGATTTTCATTTCAAATAGAACTCATATGAATCTAGTGTAATAGTATGAAATTATTTTAGTACTTTCTGTTTGAAAATTAGTACTATGGAGACTTTTATAAAAATCTATAACAATCATAAAAAATTGAATACTCCAAAAATTTATAGAGATTTCTAAAAAATTTTAATTGAATACAATGTAACTTTTAAATACTCTTTAAAAGTATATAAAAATCTCGATTGAATATACCAATACTTTTAGAGAATTTTCAAAAGTCTACGTTGAATATTCCTAAAATTTTTAAATTCTAAAAATTCATTAAAAATCTCAGTTAGAAGTAAAAAACTTGTAAAAAAGAGTTCAAGGATTGTATAGTGAGGTTTTCTCAACTAATAAAGTCAACTCGTATGATTGTCGATAATCTATTAAACCATATTTAATTCACATTATCTCTTTCGTACTCATTTTTTATTTTCCACTTTCATCTGGTGGGATTTTTTTCCCAACAAAGCCTACAGGAATTTAAAGTTGATTTGAAATAATATAGTACTCTCTCTACATAATAAAATGATTGAATTGTGAAGTCTATATTCAGACATTAATATTTAATGCGCTCCTGATTTAAGTTTTCATGAGTTTACAGTGTTTCATGATTTCTCTTGGAGCTACTGATTGAATTTTGACTTTAATGATAAAGATAATTTTTGATCTTCTACGATGATGGAAACAACAATAATATGGTTATCCGACTTCTTATTTTGTAGCTCGTGAATCGTGATATACTAATAGTATCGGAGGCATCTTTTTTGAGTAACATTGGTAGCAACAACATTGTTAAATCGAAACTTTAGGATAGATCTAGTCTAGGCTATGTTGAAGCGAATATATTGACATGAACCCACGTAAAAATGTAAATTCGAAATCCACAAAAGATTAGGGCTGTCTGGGATTGATTAGATCCACCAAAACTGATTTTTGGACCGTTGTGCTGTTGACCATCAGACATAAAAAGCAGTCATTTTTTTTTGAATTGTGACCGTTGGACTCTTCAACGGTAAAAAAACGTCATTTGCCCAGATTTTAATATATCCCACAGCCCCTAAATCATAACCCCAAGAAAGCTAAAATCCGGATTTGAAACTTGACACAATAATTTATTGAATCAAGTAACTAAAGTTATAAGGAACTTGATCTCTTAATCACAAAAATTATGAACCTTGCTATGAAATTGTTGAACGTCACAAAAAGTACGAATCTTTGATATGTTCGAATAGTTTGAACGTCACAAATATTGAAAATATTTGATAAGTTTTGTTCAATTAAGAATAAGATAGAAAGTGAAAAGGTTTCACATTATGATTAATTCTAAAAAAAAAATGTCTGATAAGTTCAGATAATTTGAATGCCATAAATATTGAAAATATTTGATAAGTTCTGTTCAATTAAGAACAAGATAGAAAGTGAAAAAAAAAAAATTCACATTATGATTAATTCTAAAAATAATAATATCTTTATTATACAATGAATGTATCTTTTATAGGCATAAAATCCTAATTAAAATAATACTCTAATCCTAAAAACAAATCCAAATAAACTATAAAACAAATCTGAATGAAACCAAAATACTACAAATAACGAAAATACTTTTAAACTAATTGAAAACATAAAAAATGCAAAAATGGATCCCTAAACAACTGAATTTGATCCTCAAAATTTGAAAAAATTGTCCAACAAACTTGTGCATAATCGAAAGACGTTTTTGGATTGAACTCACAAGCGAAAATCCAACAATCGAGTTAAAAATTATATGCATTTTTGTACATCCTGTGCTTTTTTGCACATATTTCATATTCTTTCTATTTTCTAATTGGTTTAGAATCTTCTCTTCTAATTGATTGTATCACTCCGAAACATGCAATGGATACTTGTTAGTTTGCCTTCCACGATTCTCATCATATGTGCTTACAAGACTAGTATCCCGAGGGTCGACTTCCCATGCTTGTTGTTAGAATTTGGGTGTGATCCGAATTCTTTTGTTGATGTGTTTGAAGTAATTGAATTCTAATTGAAGTGCACGTCATGAAGAATTCAAGTTTGGAATGCTATTAGAGTCATATGTTAAGTTATGAAGATCAAATTTCAATGATAATTAGGAGTTTGACTTGAAGGAGGACTTTTGGATGATAAAAAGCAAGTTTTCGAATATTAACCCTAA
>CAIGRF010106245.1:13129-23149 GCA_903798235.1 Fraxinus ornus | reverse complement strand
GACCCAACAACAATACGTACATATAATGATATCATTAGTCGACATTTAATAGTATAGTCTTGTCGGTCCACATGAGTGGGAGAGTTTGCTAGGTATATGACTCATTGCGCAGATGCATGCTATCCAGAGATTCGGAAAAAAAATACTTTTAAAAAAGATCAAACATATTAATAATAAGAAAATTAAAATATTTTATACGTAAATTTCTAAAACCAAAAGTAATTTCACTTTGCAGGTGGTATAAATTCCATTTCGAAATTTTTTCTCAAAAAGGGTAGATGTTGTGTTTGGGTGTTTGGCCTTTTGGCAGTGTGTTGAGAAAATTGGAAAAAGAAGATGCTGGTCCCATTTTTGGAGGGAGAGATTGGTGGAGGGCTTTAATAAGGGGTAGATTTAATTAAAATTAGATAGAAATATTGGACCACTTCATCTCTACCCTACACAAAATTTAGCATCTAATTCCAATCTCTCTTTCACACACACATTACACACATTCTCTTCTACCCAAAGCTCTGTGCTGAAAGCAAATTTGATCAGAATATCAGCCCCACACTAGTTTTACACAGGCCATCTGAAAAAGCCTGCAAAAACTAGAGTTTTAACTCCAGTTCTAGGGATTCTCAACCTACATACATTTATTTTGTATCTATCTATAAGTATATGTTTGTTCCTTCAATGATTTAACCAACCCATATTTTAAGTTTTAAAATTCTTGGATGGTTCTAAGTATTATTAAAATTATTTCTTCATTGGTGGGAGCACGTAATTATTGAGCAGATTTTTTACGAAGTTTATTTTTTATGTATTTACATTGACTCATATGAACAAGAGAGAGAAAGAGCCAAAGATCAAATCAAATGATCAAATTATGGGTCATCGTCAACCTCTATTTCTGTATCTTCCTTCCTAGGTTGGCTTCATGGTTGGGTTATTAAGGGCACAAGTGTAAGAAAGAAAGAAACAAACAAACAAACAAAAGCAAGCCTAGCATGTTTCCCTAACCTTATAAAGTTTACTTATAAGTAATTTTGAAAATAATTTTTTAGTAGATGAAGCTTGAGCAACGAAATCGGGACTTTTAAGTAAGAAGGTCCCGTTGGAGATGGGAACTAAACGTCTCAATTAGATCGACACCTTTACAACATCTTCATAATCCTACCCATTCAACATTTTGTTAATAATATTGAAAAGAAATACATCAAATTGAAAACACGTGAAAGGTCAAACATCATCGAGTAGGAGAGGTCATACTAAGAAATTGTTACTAAAAAAAAAAAATACTTTAAATTAAAGTTAATTAACCCCCCACTCAGCCATCCACCCTCCCTCGCAAACCCCACCTCAACCTCTACATATGGTTAACATAAACAACTCAACTTAGTCCACTCTTTCATATTCATCTCTCTTTCTCTCTCTCTCATAGAACACACGTACGGACAGTTTTTTGTTTGATAGATTGAACTTTGGCTAAGAACGTTGTTTCTTCTGATTTATGGGGTGGGTCTTTCTTGGTTTTCAGTAATAGAATCAAGAAAATCCAGATAAGGAAGAAGGAACAAAAACCAGGAGATTTAAGGTCTATACGTATGGCGGATCAAAGTGGTGAAGAGAAAACAAGGGAAATGGTTACATCTACTGGATACTGTTATTCTAATCTTGGTTATTCAGCTGGAAATTCAAATACTCAGACTCATCTGGTTAGCCAGTTGCAACAATTTGGGCATAATTCTGAGATCTACAACTTGACTGCTGGCATGGAAATGATAGGGTTTCCATCAAAGAATCTGCATCAACAAAATGAAAACACCTCAGTTTTGTGGAAGGAGTTCTTCAACAAGCCCGGGGTCAGTGGTGTGTCATCACCCAAACCCACATCAACAAGTGAATTCTATAGCCATGATTTAACAGGTATATCTGATACGACAAATGAGAACTTGTTGGATTCTTCATCAGCTTGGAATAATCAGAACAGATTGATGGTGGATGATCCATCTTCGAGGTGTATTTTTCCTGGTGAAGGAAATGAAAGGCGCCTTTCACTCTCTTTGAGTTCATCAAATCCTGGGAGTACTGGGATTCATCAGTCTTTTGATGTTGGACATCAAGATGATTTAAGGTTTGGTCCATCAAGTTCTAGGTCTGTGAATATTCAACAACACTTTCATTTAAGGAACTCAAATTACTTGGCTCCTGCTCAAGATCTTCTTAATGAGTTCTGTAATCTTGGTACAAAACACACTGTGAATACATCAAAGCAAAAGATTCGGAAGAACAATGTATTGGATGATGAGAATATCATAAAAAAGCAATCTTTGTACTCCCTTGAACTTCTCGAGTTGCAGAAAAGAAAAACCAAGTTGCTTCAACTCCTAGAAGAGGTAAATTTCTTTACTTAATCCATACTATCTTCTTCAGTTAAAAACCATATGAACGGAAAATAATAGAGACACAGTACCAAATATGAATTATAAAAGCTTTATTTTACAATTCTAACTGTCAAGGGTTGTTAATTCACCTAGTTTCTCAGGCTCATCCATTAATGCTCACATGGCGACAATCCAGCAGTTCCATTTAATTTGAAACCCTCTTTTCTTAAAAAAAATATATACTTGCTTGATTTTATACATATTTAATGCTATAATTTACAATCTTGTATCACTTATTTTTTTTTATTTTTTTTCACTGTTGTATGCATGGTATGTGTAGGTGGATAGAAGGTACGGACACTACTGTGACCAGATGAAGGCTGTGGTATCATCATTTGAAGCAGTTGCTGGAAATGGGGCTGCAACAGTGTATTCTTCCCTAGCTTCAAAGGCCATGTCAAGGCATTTTAGGTGTCTAAGAGATGGAGTTTTTGGACAGATTAAGGCCACCATGAAAGTAATGGGTGAAAAGGACACTGCTACGCCGGGCACAACGAGAGGGGAGACACCAAGACTTAGACTTCTTGATCAAACTTTAAGGCAACAAAGGGCATTCCAGCAAATGAACATGATGGAAAGCCATCCATGGAGACCTCAACGAGGATTGCCCGAAAGATCGGTTTCTGTTCTTCGTGCTTGGCTTTTCGAGCACTTCCTCCACCCGTAAATTCCTTACCTCTACCTTCAATTCTTGGGTAGTTCCTATCTAATATGGCCAAACAAGCACGAAGTCTTAACATTGAACATATTTGGGTTTCGTACGAACTAAATTTCTTGAAAGAACCAATTTATTCTCCAAGCAAAAAAGAAACTTCCCACATTCTGTTCTATGTACTAAGGTTTGTGCATGTTTGTCTCAATAACTAGTATGTAGAACAAGCCAATGTTTGTTAGTTTCTCCCCACCACTATTAAGATTCCAATGTCCAATGCCTACAACAGTATATTTTTCATTTTTTTTTCTTGGCACGTTTTGTTATATTTGTGTGGATTTGATTCTGCTACAACTTCCATAGGTCCCATCTCATTCCCTGTACTCTCCGTCATCCATTTAATTTAATTTTTTTTCTCATTATGATCACAAGAAGTAAAAAGTACGTATGAATTTTAATGCAACCTGCAGGTATCCAAGTGTCGTAGATAAACACATTTTAGCCCGCCAAACAGGTCTCTCAAGAAGCCAGGCAAGTCCCTATCTTCCAAACATTATTTAAATCAATACCCATGAATTAATTTATGTAATCAAGAACATATCTTCTTAAAAAACATTTATGGCATTAAAATATTGATTTATGGTATTGTTTTCTTGTCAAGTAAGATAAATGACTTTTTTTAATTTGTTGTGCAGGTGTCTAATTGGTTCATCAATGCTAGGGTGAGGCTATGGAAACCAATGGTGGAACAAATGTATTTAGAAGAACTAAAAGAAAAGGAGGGCTTGAATGATGATTCTATAACCAATCTTGATGATAACGGTGATCAACTGAATTTCTTGCGAAACGTAGACGAAAAGCCGAACCATGATCAACTTGAGAGAATCGATTCCGAATATCTCTCTTCAGTTGTTAACAATCCAGAGAAAAATGATGGCAAAAAGAGTCAAAATGATCAGCACCAGCACCATAGTTTTGGTAGGGTGGTGGACTCATCATTTGGTGCTATGAAATTGGATTTCTCTTACAATCATCATTCAGCAGGTGGGGCCAGCGCGGCTCACAATTACGTCGGCAGCAGTAGCGGCAGTGGCCGTGGCGGTGGTGTGTCGTTGACATTGGGATTACACCATGCAAGTGGTGTTGGGGTGAGCTTAGCATTTTCTCCAGCCTCCCAAAACTCACTTTTCTACCCTAGAGATCACATTGAAGATTGTCAAACAGTACAATACTCACTCTTGGATAGTGAAAGCCAGAATCTGCCATACAGAAATTTGATGGATGCACAACTGCTGCATGATTTAGCTGGATAGTCCCCGATTCTGACGACCTATATTGTGATGTGTTGAAGAGATATCTATCTAATTCGACTAGAATCAAAAGACTACTGAAACTACTCTATGATTTGGCTGGATAGTCAATCCATTAAGGAACAAGAAGATTTTATGTGGGGTATTCATAAAATACTGGATTAGGGTAATTTATCCACAGATTGGATTAGATATACAATCAAAGTAATTTGCTTTAATGGCTGGTAGCTAGTTTTTGGATTGTTTTTTGTTTCTTAATTAATTAGAACAATGTTATTTCAAGGGGGGGTGATATATATTATGTCATTGGCTCAATCTCTTGTTTTGCTTCACAAATTTCTTATATGTATGGAAACTGTTTCATTCTGTTAGAAAATATGGTAAGACTTATTATTTATGCATGTTTTGGATTTTGAACCACTTAATCTCACAGTCTAAACTATTCGAGATGTGCGACATTTATATAATTAATTTTAATTTTAAATGTGCCCCTCGCGTGTATATCATATTTATATGTATACAATTTTAATAAATCACAATATTCTTGTTTGATAGCCATTATTCTGAGAAAATTGAGTTTTAAATATTGATTTTTTAGACATGTGCGGTTAAAAAGTAGGAAAAGAATTAAAGCGTTTTGAAATAATTGTTGTCAAACAGGGACTGATATTTGTGCGTGCCGTTATACCATGTTGAACCATCTATTTAATAACTTAAATTTTTATATTATGGTGGTTCATTGGATTCATAATGAATAGTGTAGCATCTTGTTTGACTTGGTTATTTTGGATAAACTAATTTACTATTTGTAGAGGTATATCAGTATTTTTCATATTTTGTTGTGATAAATTTGATAAGTAGACAATTTCAAAAACTTAATCAAACAGGAATATTTGTGTGAAATTCGGCTTTATATATTTTTTAGAAAAATAATGCATCATAAATTCACAATTTACAGGAGAGAAAATTAGGGTTTAGCTAAGTCTTAAAAGAAAGAAAGATACTTTCGAAAATGTAAAAAAATACTTAAAAAGTTTAACAAAATTTGCCTTTGAACTAAATTCTTAAAAATTGCAACTTTCAATGAAGCCAAACATGTCTAGAACAGAAAGTTACTTAAAAGTAACTTTTAAACTTTAAACATTTTTGGCTAAACTTAGAAGTTAAAAGTAAAAAAAATGTTTCACCAGTTTTGTTCAATTAGAATATTAAGTTTCCCATGGTTTTTAAGAAAAAAAAAATAGTTTTTACTTCTGCAGGTTTTTTTATAACTCGCGAAAAACTAAAAACGAGAAAAATATTTTATAATATCAATAAAAATCTATTAGGGGGACCAAGAGACTATGTCTTCATTTGATAGCACAAGCTAACTGATAATAGTATTTGTGGTCGTAATTTAAGGAAAAGGTTCCAATTTTGTTGGGGCACACGGGGGATTTTTTTTTTTTTTTTTTTGGTTCCTCATAAAGACAATTTAAATTTAGGTGCAAAGTCGGTTAGATTTTCGATTTGAGATTAAGACTCTTCATATACAAATTACAAAAAATCATTTCATAATTGTGGTCCTTCAATAAAGATAAATCTTTCATGCCCCAAAGAATTGCTTGCTTTTTCACTAGTCAACAATGGAATTGTTTTTGCTACCACTTTCCACAATATAAAGGTTCCTCCATTAACTTTTGGGAATGAAGCATAAACATTAATGATGCAAAATTTCGTGTGGCACATTGAACATCGATAAATATTGGCCAAGCCACCTAGTCGAACACTATATTTGAGTTCAAGTCTCGTCATCACTTATTTATAGATTAACTTTTTAACTAGTCAAATTTTAATTTTAATCACATATTTCCTTACTTTTATCAAAAGTTTTGTGACACTGACCAGAAATTGTACAAAAAGAAAGAATACCAACTTTATGTGTAGGGTAGTGTCTATGCTAAAAAAAAAAAAAAAAAAACTTGAACTTTCAATGGCATCAGATAATTACCATTTGGATTAATTGAATGAAATGAAGTAAATAATATATAAATTGGGTGAAAGGTAATATTGAAACTACACAAAGAAATAAGAGTGCTCACAGTCATTATCTGTCCATATTTAATGCTATTTTTGTTGAAGGATTGCATATAACTTCTATGAATAGCAATATTCAATAAAAGTGCTCCTTTAACATGGTATATGATTTCAAACGATCAGAAAAATATTCTGGTGAACATTATGGAATTGCTGTTTCGGAGAATATTATGAAATTATTTCCACATATATGTAGCATCCCCTCAAATTGAAGGCTCAAGGTAGGGGTTAACAAAACAACTTTCAATTCGTCAAACGGAGTTGAAATTGCAATTTTGTAATCGTTGGTTTGGGCTGCGTCGACTTTTGGGTTTTGAACGTTTATGTTGGAAATGGTCTCCTAAGCATCACGAGACATGTCACACTATAATAGATGGTATAATCAATTTTCTAACCAATCATTATGCCTAACCACCTATTGTAATGTGTCGTGTCATTCAGGTGCTTAGCATATACTAAACACTAGTGCTTTGGAGATCATACATGAATAAATTTACTTCTAGTTGGCTTCTATAGAGTTTTATCCATTAAATTAAATTACAAGCTTATATTTTGTGGTTGATACAATATATTAGTATTGTTATGTTTATGTTCAATAGGTTTCAATTTAAGCCTTTGGGAGCGATTTTCTTTAGATTTTAAGCAAAATTAGAATGTTATACACAGTAAGTGAGTCCTGCTCTAGCCGCAATGGTTGGCACACAAAAAAGTAGCCATCTTATTTTTAATTTAAAATCACATAATAGCCCTATTGAAGAGGATTGAATGCAAAAATAAAGGGGCCCATAGGTCTTTCTTTGTTCCACTCACTTTAATTATTTGTTAAGGAAGTAGGGCTGCTTCAGCAGGACCTACATGACTGTATAACATTCTAAAATTTGAAGAGAATCGCTCCTAAACAAGTGCTAAATGTTATAGTGAAATTTCAAACCACTATATTTATTTTTTATTTGTTTGGAAGATGTTATTTTTATGTCGATAAAATTGTGGTTTGAAACCAAATCAAACTGTTCTTCAACGGTTTTGATTGATTTGGTTTGTTTAAAAAATAAAATAGATTGATTTGATTTGAGAATAGTTTAAAATCAGTCAAAATTGAACCGTATTAATTCACTCCTGCGTGAAAGGGTACTTCACTTCATTGTTTACAATGATTAGAGACTAATCCAATTAAATGAAGTGAAGTTGATACGAAGAAAGGCTACTAGATTTTGTTACAGTATTCATATTTACTCGTTGAATTGGCACTCCATTTAAATGGTGTAGAAACAATTTGGCCTATTAGAAAACCCTTGCACTAATGGATGCTAAGACCATTGAAGTGAAACAACTTGACATGGTATAACACTGAAGCAAAAACATCGACAAGGCCTTTTTCGAAAAATATATTTATTATCTAAGTTATTTATGATGGGATTAAACCAATTTTCCTGTGTAATAGGTTTATTTTCCTTGTGGTCAAATTGCAAGGAAAGCTCCGATTGTGTTAACTGGCAAATATTTTAGTGTTCTTAAGTAGCATTCTTACGAGTCTGGCATATCTTGTTACCAAATGTCTGTTGTGCCTCCTCTGTGAGAATTCAGCAAAAATCGCGAACCACCAGGCACCAGGTAATTTACATTACGAAGTCCCAAGCTTTTTATTGATTCAGCTGATGCCTGGCAATTAGATTAGGATTGACAGTTTTGTTACACATTCTATTGCTAATGGACACACTATGATATTATGTCTCTTTTTGTATTTTTTGTTTCGCAAGTTCGTATACAATCCCCACTTAAATTCGGTGCTAAAAGTTTTATTTGGACGAATAAATGTCGGAGGGGCTCTAGAAACTCTTCCAGGTGCTGTAACTCTGATTGCAAATGCAAAAGGACCAACAAATGATGTTCAACTAGCTATGCTGAATAGCGATTTTCTCTCTACAGTTAAGTCTGTTGGTAAGATTTTCAATTGCTAATCAAGAATCTGTTTAGTGCAGCATGCTATTGTGTAGTCTTACATTGAGTGAAACCGATGGCAATCTTGAGGTAATGATATACATTTCATATGATTATTTGTTTTTGACAAGGTACTCGTGTAAGCGATTAAACCATTCACATATAATTAAATTTATTAAGAAACATACTTGATCCAAAGCGATTAATTGGAAGATATAAATATGCAAAATGGAAACAAGATAAACAAAGAAAATGTTCTCTCTTTACCTCTCTATAATTGAATGTTATTAATTGATGTGATGAATTCACGTTCATAGGCAGAGAGAGACAATTCTTCATGGGCCTTAAAACTACCCACTTTCTATCGAAGTGTAAGTTAGGAAACTGTCAATAATATTACATAGGCCACATTAATTGGTCTTACAACTTGTTCATATATTATCTGCTTGATTTAGTTTCAAACCCAGAATCGTTATATATATATGTACGGGGTTGGCTACTGTACTCTTAGGAGTGTGTCATATACAATAAAACCAGTTAATGGTGGAAGGGATACTTTTAACATTGTCGATGTTATTAGCGAGCCAGAAAGTAGGACTTACATCATACTTTTCCTTCTCTTTACATATGCAAAGCCAGCTCTGCCATAATTCGTCAACAAGATCTAATGCTGCTAGTGCGGTTGAAACTTGAAATTGAAAATGTTAACAAATATGAGACTATCAATCAAAAGAAAGAGGTTCATCCAATTCTTGTATCGATTCTTGATCCATAGTTTGCTCTCCCTGTAAGGAAAATATTAGAGAACAAACTGTAGAAATTTGTGGTCATCTAAAGAGCCAGGTGGAGGTGATGGTGGTGGTGCCAACAGAGCTGGAACAGAGTGATGGGGAAAATGAAGATGATTGTATCAAGCGGCTGAAGAGATTTGCAGAGAAGTGCCTTGGATTCAGGTACTTCTCTATGGATAACTTGTGGCGATTCTAAACAAATTTTCCAGAGAATGCAAGAGGGTCTAAATATTATTAAATTCGTCTTGGCTTCAAAGTTTGAAATTAACTTTTGGATTCCTTCATCTTAATGTTTTAAATGATTTATACAAATCAATTTCAAATCTTTAAAGCAATGTCACTGATAATTGCTGGAAGGCATTGCTGACGGACTAAGCGAAGATTATAAGGAAGAAAGAAAACTGATCTTGTCGTTCTTTATAGGTTCTGAGTTATCTCATGTACAGTGTTTCCATTGTTTAGTCTGCGACTGCACTTCTTGTATGCATATTCAGTGACTTCATATTTCCGTTACACAATCTAAATATTAATACCCTCCTTCAAAGATGTGAAATAAGATTTTGGGTTAAATATCCCAACTGTCACTAAATTTTTTTCCATATGTTCTGTCAATTCTCAATGTACTTGCAAATTTTGCAATGTTCTAACAAGCGTAAAGCGTAGCGTAGCGTCGAGGCCGAGAATCAAGAATTACAAGATTAAGCGTGTCAATGCGAAGAATAAGCGTCATAATGCGTTTCGTATTTTTAATATTATTTTAATTATTTTTAAGACATTAAATATATTTTTATATAAAAAAAAATTAAAAATTTATGGGAAAAAAAAAA
>CAIGRF010106225.1:72847-85123 GCA_903798235.1 Fraxinus ornus | reverse complement strand
TCACTAATAATCTCATTAAAAAGATTAGTAGATATTTTTCTATTTATATTACAATCCACTATGCTTTGTAATTACTATAATTCACATAAATCAATACTTTGAGAGGTAGATGAGTAGTTTAAAAGAATATATTAAATCATTTAGACTACCCATGACAATACAACTTGTTGCTTCCCCTATCAAGATCTTCACCAAACAAAAATATTGAGATATAATTCACAATAATACATAGTAGATAATTAGCCAAGCCATTCATAAAGGGCAAAGTCGATCACAGAGTGAGATTCTCAATTTTTCTAACCACTAAGGAACTTCTTGAAGTTTTTTTTTCCATAAGTTCTTTGAAGACTGAAAATCTCCACCAATACCAGGCAATGTAAGTTCTACATCAGGTAAGAACTAGACCAATGATGAGTGAACGAGTTGTTTTTTGCTAAAATTGTAGGCAACCGAAACATGGTGATCTCTAAATTTTCAGATTGTGGTTTTTCTCTTTTGAGTTTTCTTACTTCCCTTCTAAAAAGAGTAGCACAGAGGAGGAACTTCTCTCTCATTTCCTTTTCATTTATTTAAAAGGAGCTGCAGATGTATATAAACCTCCATATGCGAGAACCATAAACATAACAGCATCTTCAGTTTTTTTTAATCTTTCTGATTCCATAAGCTTAGCTTCCATGTCATGTCGTGTTACTACATGAGCAGAAATAGTTCAGAAGATCATATTCATTTTCTGGATACAAATACATAACAATAGTATATTTGTTTGATGCTCATCATTCATCCCATCCCAACTAATCCAGGTCCCACACATTTTATTTTTATCACTACATAAATTCCGAGTGAAATACAAAAGAAGAAAACAACAATAATTTTCTTTTTAAAAAGATCTTGATATTTTTGATACTCAATACTGGTATAGTCCATCAAACCAAAAACTCACCAAAAACAATGAATTCACAATTAAATTTCATAAAAGGGAATTAAATTCCTTAAAGAAGTCAATCCTAGTTGTAATAAGTCCAAAGAGTACCAAATTCGATCCCAAAAAATAACGTAATCTCACTTCTCAAATCAGATACATCAAACTATGAACACCAAATCCACATTCAAGCACTTCAAAACTAGGATCTAATCAGCAATAAGCAAAATCTAGATAATATTTTTGCAAAAGCACGCAAATCTGGCAGCAGAGGATGAACTTATATTTGCAAAAACAAAAGGGCGGAAACTGTAAATATTTCAGACACCAACTACATAAAAACACAAAAGAAAAATCAAACTTCACTAAATCGCAAATTCCTAAATACATCAAACATTTCAGTCAAATATTTTTTTAGCAAATGGGCCTCTAAAAAAACTTCAAGAAATTGAATATTTGAATTTCTTGACAAGCAAAAACGAGGAAAAATTAAGAAGTCAAGATCAAAACTTACAAATCAAGATGAAAATCTGGTTTGCAGAATCCTAGTCAGCAGCTGTTGTAAGAAAACCATCCAGCTGCTAAGATTTTCACTTTCAGTCCATCTTTCTCTCACAAATCGAACTCCAACTCTGTTTTCTCTCTTCATCCGTGATGGGTCATTTGCATTTTCGTTCTCCTGTCTCTGTCAAGTATGGGTCGGCGGTGGCGACTTTGAGTGAGAGACGAAGAATGAAGTCGGATTGAAAGATATTGCGAGAAGAGAGGCGTTTATGGAGGGAGGCAGGAATGGAGGGAGGCGGGAATTATTGTAGGGTTTGGTTTATTTTTATTTTTGCTGATTTGAGTTCGTATATAATCTAAGACTTCGGGCGGGTCAGGTTAATTCGGTCCACAATTAAAAAAATTGGCCCAATCCTATTCGTCTAACCCCTTCACTTTTTGATGTTTATCGAACGTTGCGAAAAGTTTGATTTTTTGCAATGTTTATTAAACTTTGGAGAAGATCAATTTTTCGCAACGTTCATTAAACGTTGCAAAAGATACTTTTTGCAACGTTTATTAAACACTGCAAAAAGTTGATCTTCTGCAACGTTTAATAAACGTTGCAAAAAATAAACTTTTCGCAACGTTCGATAAACGTTGCGAAAAGTACTTTTTACATCGTTTATTTATAAAATGTTGCTAAAACTCAATTATATTAACCAATAGCAACATTCATTTATTAAAATGTTGCGATAGATCCCTTTAGCAACACTTAACTAACGAATGTTGTCTTTTCTGTGTTGCGAATACTCATTTTTGGCGTAGTGACTCATCCATCCATTGAAACTTATTTCCTCCATTTAAGACCTTGAAGAAAGGAAGACATTTATCCATTACCTTTAAGACGAAGCGGCTCAAGGCTGATACGTGTACAGTAAAGCTTTGTACTTCTTTATGCTTCTAGGGCGACCTCAT
This sequence comes from Fraxinus ornus, assembly GCA_903798235.1. NCBI lineage: Eukaryota > Viridiplantae > Streptophyta > Magnoliopsida > Lamiales > Oleaceae > Fraxinus > Fraxinus ornus. The sequence goes on along the minus strand of CAIGRF010106225.1, from coordinate 82,743 downwards.
TTCGATCAAGGCCTTAATATTTTCTAGATTAGCCTCTATACCACTCTAATTAACTATGTCACCCAAGAACTTTCGTGAGGCAACTTCGAATGCTGACTTTAGAGTGTTCAGCCTCATTCTATACCTTTGTAGTTTCCGAAAAGTCTCTTCGAAGTACTCTGGATGATCCTTTTCTTTCAAGCTTTTTATTAGCATGTCATCTACATACACCTCCATTGTCTTTCCAATGAGGTCCGCGAACATCTTATTAGCAAGTCTCTAATAGCTCTGGCATTTTTCAACCCGAAAGGTATCACCTTATAGCAATAAAGAACTCTATCCGTTATGAAGGAAGTGTGCTCTTCATCAACTGGGAACATTGGGATCTAATTATAGCCTGAGTAAGCATCCATAAAGCTAAGAAGCTCGTGTCTAGCTATTGAATCCACAAGCTGATCTATTCATAGGAGAGGAAAGTTGTCCTTGAGGCAAGTTTAGTTTAAATTCAAAAAATCCAAACATACTCTCCACTTATCATTATGCTTCTTAACAAGGATGGCAATGACGAGGTTAGATACTCAATTCGGATATGTCGATTCCCCGATGAAGCGATTGTCATTAGTTTCTTCACTTCATCCTCAAGGCCTCATACCTCTCTGGGTTTAGGTCTCTCTTTTTTTGTCGATGAGCTATAGCATTAGGATCAATTTTCAAATGATAGCAACTACTTTAGGTCAATGTCAATCATGTCCTAATGCTTCCAAGCGAAGATGTCCAAATTTGTCAAAAGAAACTTTTTAGTTTCTCCTTTGTCTCTATTATAAGATCTTTTCCAACCTACAGGAATTTGGAGGGATCTTGGAGATCCACCAAAAAAATTTTAAATTCTTCAACTGGGCTGTTTAAGGCTTGCATTGGAGATCCACCAAAAACTTTTAAATTCTTCAACTGGGCTATTTGAGGCTCGCAATAGATGATGCGAAGGTCCCTCTCATTTAACCTATCTACTTTTCAGCAACTTTCCCTTCTTCAGGGGCTCTTATTACTTCAATGACTATCTCTTCTTCAGAGGCATCCGTCATTTCAACGTCTTCTCCTTGTTTACTAGCTTGTCTTTTCTCAGGGACGTTGTGCATATAAGTGTCCACTGATAACCTTTGACAATGGCGATTCCATTCTTAGTGGGGAACTTCATACATAAGTGGTGAATGAACGTAACATCCCATAGTTCTTTCAATGACGGCCTTCCTAGCACCTCATGGTAGGCTGAGCGATTGTCTCCACCAAAAATTCCACGAAATGATAGGTGATCAATGGCATTGTTCCCATCTCTAGTGTAAGGGTAATTTTTCCCTTAGGACGATGTTATTTCCAATGAAACCATAGAAAGGGCAACTCATGGGGATCAGTTCATACTTCAACTGCCCCCACTTACGGTCAGATGAAATGCTTTACATTTCATGGCGAGAATTGAACCTCTTAAGCTCATGTGAGTTTTGAAGCTATTGGACCTGCTTTACGAGTCACATTTTCCATCGTACTTGGGGATTTTTGGAAGCATAAAGTGGCTTGGAACAGGAGCACCCATGATTCCCTAAGAGAATGGCAAGTTGTCATCGTCAAGGTCGCAAGACCTCTGTGGTTCATCATAATCTTCTTCTTCTATAGCTTGAGGCCCCTGAGGTGGTTGGGACGACCTAGCTCGACTTTTGGCCTCTTTCGCCATGCTCTCGTGCATATTCCTAGGTGGAGGATTTTGAGGCATGTTGTCATGAATGGGATCACTTTTCCTTTCAAACTGGGGTGGTCTCTACGGCCTATTTTTTTGTTACAAAGGAATGTTGAACCAGTCTATTTCTAGGCATTCCTAGGGTTAATTGGTTGAAGACACTTGTAGATCTTTGAGGCATGTCTTCCCTTTCATAATTTGGCAGAAAGTTGAATGAGACCTAATTAGGTTGGTTAGTGGCATAGTTGGTGGAAGTGTCAACCCCAACTTCCCTCTCCCGAAGGTCTTCTTCCCAAGCATATTGTTGGTGGGCCATTTGGCTTTGAACTTCTTCTTCATGATAGTAGCTTCCCCGTAGGATTAGAGGGGGGTCAGGAAGGAAAGTATTCCTTAAAATGCATAAAAGGGCATTTGGTATCCTCCCTAGTTTTACATGTTTGTTAGTAGCTCTTGCATGTCAATGTTCTGCTAGGTGATATTCCTCATGTTGGTGGCCACTTCCCTAGTGAGTTTGACGCTATCTTGGATCCACCTTTAGATCCACCTCGTCGATACTGATGCAAGGGTTTCTCTTCTTTAGGGTGTTTCCCAGTTCTCTGAGGTGCCAACTCTTCATTGTTGGAGCTCATGATCACGTTTCTTTTTCTACGAAAATAACTTGGTTTTTTTGAACAAATAATATTCCTCATAATGTATTTTCCTATGGCTTTCTCCATGGGTTTTTGTGATTGAATATGTTGTCTCCCACAGATAGTACCAATCTGTTAACCCCGTTTTTTATAATGGTTACATGGACAACAGATGTCGAACTCACTCGTGCCAACGTAATAAAATTCCAACACGTTTTAACTGGAGATCCAGACTGAGAAGGTTGTTGTTTATGGACGTGGGAGATACTTTATGACACGAGAAAAAAATGTTCGAGTATCAACAATATGATCAAAGATGATTGCATATAAACAAACAATCATAAACAACTAAAAAAAGTAGAAGTAATCTAAGCTAAAGCAAATAAATATGGAATAAGCAAGAGAAAATATTGAGTGTGGTTTCGAGTGTAAATGGTTGTATCCGCCACAAATGTTACAAGAGTTGCTTATTTATAGAGTTCTGGTTAACGTGGTAACTGTTGGATCAAAACCACATGGCCTCATCTCTGAGGCCGAAGTCTCACATCACTCCGTCTGTTATACATTTAATACATTGACAATGAGTTAGCCACCTACATTAGACTGACAATCCTAACATTCATTATTACAAATGTTATATCAATCACTCCTAAAGGTTGTATACGGATCCTCTAAAAGACAGCAAGGACTTCAGCTAAAGGGAGCTTCGTATTGGACGTCTTTCAGTGTGAAGATCTATCGGACAGAGAGCTTTAGCTTCTTCTTTGGCTTCTTATGTATTGCTTCGGCTTCAGAGTTTCAGCTACTTATATAGTGCTTCGGATGAGAAGGGCGCTAGCTTCTTCTTTGAGGAATTAGGCAAGGAGAGCTTTGGAACATTAGCTTTTCTTTGCCTTCTTTATTTTGACCAATTAAGTATTCATTAACTTAGCCAGATTTGATTTACACTTCACGTGAACTATGACATGGTCTTTTGACTAGATCCTCGACGGTGGCGAGGCGTAACAAGAATAACCTTCAATATGGTAGAATACTAATATTAGAACATACAAGAGATGAGAAAAAATACTGTCGGACTGAATCCCGTCGAGGAAGCAACACGCAAGTGTTTACAACACATACCGAAAGGGTACTAATTATTACCATAATTATCATAATGATCTTAAATAACTTTTAATTACTCAAAAAGAAAAAAACTCGAAAGTTTTTTTTTAATTTAAACAAGGATATGTTACAGACATAATCTTGGTCTGAATTGAGAGTAACATACATTGTAGCGAATCACTTCATTTGTTGTACTAGATATTCCAAGTTACTCCAAGAACTGCCTCCTTTACTGATGCTTTTTCTAGCCATTTCCTTCAGCCTACTCACATTTTCCCTTACAATCTCATCAGAAATAAGTTTTTCTACCTTCTGCTTAATTTCGGACCTCGATATTATCCCTATTTCATCCACCTTCAACAATGTGCCTAATTTCCAAGCATCGCAAATGCAGCTCTGCGTATACATCTGATCTCCAAAATACGGCCAACAGAGCAAAGGCACGCCCATGCTTAGGCTCTCCATGAACGAACTCCAACCACAATGAGTTATAAAACATGCAATGGAAGGGTGACTTAACACCAATTCTTGTGGGGCCCACTCGACCATTTTCCCTCGATTGGCCACTCTTGTTGAGAATTTGTCTGAATAAGCAGGAAATGGTCCATCGCACAAGCCCGACCAAGCCACCCATAAAAATGGTCGGCCCATCAGCTCGAGTCCTATTGCTAGTTCATTAAGTTGTACCCGGCTAAACCTTGATGTGCTGCCAAATGCAACATAAACTACTGAGTTTGGAGACTGTTTGTCAAGCCAGGTTAAGCAACTAGAGTCTTCAATACAAAAACTTCCGGCTGATTGCCCATTGGTAAGTAATGGACCAACAGACAAAATATTAGATGCCAGACTACTGGCTGAAGGGTTGAGCTCGTTGAACCAGTTGCAAATGATCCAGTCAGAACTCTTCAAGTGCGAAAATATGCCTTTAATAACATGAAACAACGATTTTTGTATGTTTTTGTCTCCTGGAAAGTACCAAGTAAATTCAGACATGGTAATGGCTGGCATGTTTGGTAACAGTTGGATCTTCTCATTCTTCAATGAAGTCCCTGCAGAGTCAAAAACAATTTCCACATCAAATTGTATATGTACCCTTCAAAGTCCAAATTAGTACACTTTTGATGCATTTGATAAGGCAGACTTGACAGTATTAACGAAAAAAACAAAATCCTGTTTAGCGCAGTGTCCTATCATATGATTCATATCTAATAGTTTAGTCCTGTATGTGTAGTATGTACTTGGAAAGCTTCATGTTAGTAAACTTTTTGACGTATTTGACAAGTTAGACTCGACAACTGGGGACATTATTAATATATGAAGAAAAACAAGTTAAGATCATGTTTAGGCAGTGTCCAATCCTATCTAATACTGCAGCCTTGTGTGTGTAGTTTGTGAACTCACTGTCATGGTCAATGATTTTAGATTGAATAAGATCTCAAATCATGAACCCCAGAGACATGCATCCAGGAGTAGAACCCCCAATAAATTGCACTCTTTCTTCTCATCATCTTAGGGATTTTCAACATCCAAGCCCATGGTGCATCAATCATGATACCACTTATCTTCTCATTACAATGCTGCTATTTTTTCTAGAGCAAGTCCTCCAAATGAGAAGGCGTAACTTTTTTAATACTCTCAAACAATTTCATCTAATCCTTTTTCTCATCTTAAAGTTCAAGCCCATCAGGAATCGACACTATCCCAATTTCAAAATCGGCTGTTGCAATCGCCATTCAATCATGCATAAAATCAGTCATAAGAAATTAGACTTTGCTACAAAATTTGATAATTGGTGTGATAGTTTGATAAAAGGCGCTACATGACCTTGCAAAGGGCAGGAAACAACCAGAATGTGCCCATAATTTTCGTTTGAGATTTTCTAGTTTGGATTCATATTGTAAAATGCTGATACTAGAACATTAAATGAACCTCAACTCGATCACAATCTTTGATGATAACTTATGATGGGACACATTTATTAATTTAAATTTTGTTTTGGAGAATAAACAATTTGCAGAAGTGTTTCACATGTTCATATCAGCAAAGAATATTTTTAGATACTGAAGCGTTTACTTCATGACTTGATAATGATAATAATACTTAAATTTCTGTTCAATCCAAAGAAAAATATTATTGAAGTATCAAGATTTTTGATTTCTCTTAATTATGATTTCTATATACATGTTCGGCACATATGGCCAGAGTATTGGTAAAAGAATGTATAAAATGCTCCATTTTGTATATTAATTAAATAACAGTTACTTGCAAGGACTATTTAACTATGACATCAAAAGACTGTTGAAGTTGGCCGTGTGTGACACTTTCGTTGTCACTTAACAATTGTTTTTGATTTCCATTTAATGTTTTTGGTTGAAGTCTAACTCATGTAATGATGTAAATCAAGTATTGTTTAGTGATAGTAGGTAGTATGATTGTCGGTAGAAAGTACTTTTGTATTGTATCAAATCTTGGCTATATATTCAGCCGAAAAAAAACCATTGAAGTGTGAAGAAAATTCTCTGTTTTTCTCTATTTTCTTCTCCTCTTGTTTGTGTAAAAATTCTTTTAAAGACGAAAAAAAATTAATTAGTCGATACAAAAGAAATTGGTCATTTGAACTCTTCTCTTCTTCCATAAGATGAATTTGTCCCGTACCGACGAAAATGGATTGATTGCATTTGTTCCAAAAAAACTAAAACGGCCACATCTTATAACAGTAGCATTTCAAATTATGAGAACTACATATCGAATAATGGTTTTTCTTGTATGAGTAAAGATATCCCCAAAATCATCTCCCGTGGAAGAACAACTTTGATTTGGGAACCTTCAAAAAGAATCATATTTGATCATAGTTTAGTACGTAGTAGACATTATAATGGATAAGATCGTAGCCTTTTTTTTCTTTAGTAATGTCTAATCTTATATAATTCACCCCCAATAAACAAGCACGATAGTTTGTTATTCGTGTTCTTGATAAACGTTAATATAGAAAGTCTTGTACTTACCGTCATCATCAATAATTTTCAGCTGAAGAAGGTGTGGAATCATTAATCCAAGAGCCAAGCATCCAGGAGTTGAACACCAATAAATTGCAGTCTTTATCCCCATCTTCTTTGGGATCTCCAACATCCAAGCGAATGGTGAATCAATTATGATACCACTTATCCTCTCATTATTCTGCTGATATAAACTTTCCTTGAGCAAATCCTCCAAATAAGGAGGCATAACTTTTTCAATACTTTGATGCAGTTTCTTTTGATCTTTTCTATCATCTTCAAGTTCAAGTCCATCAGGAATGGACAGTAGCCTTATTTCAGAATTGGCCGTTGCTTCAGTCAGTCGAGCATGCAAAAATTCCGTCGTAAGAAATGTGACTTTGCTACCAAATTTGATCATTTGCTGTGACAGTTTAATAAGACCTGCTGCGTGACCTTGCAGAGGGCAGGACACAACCAAAATGTGCCCATAATTTTCGTTTGATCTTTTCGAGCTTTGATTCATAATGTAAAATGCATAACCAAAGGCGAAGATGAACCCAACTTATTATCAGTTCGCATTCAAAGAAAGGAACCTAATCTTTCTTTATAATCACAATCTTGTTCACTCCTTAATCCTTGCTGTATAGGCCTAACAAACTTCTATATTTTACGGGTGATTCATTTACTTCCTATTTTATGTATGTTCACGCCTTTCTAGCCGATAGATTCGATAAGTTCTTGCCCATAAAAACGTCCATCATGAAGCTAAAAGCTCACACAAAATGAACACGCACAACAAGGGCCATGAGATGTGGGGGGATGTCATGTATGATTTTGAAGAAAATCGAAGTTCGAAAAAAGTTCAGGATTTTGTGAGATTTTAATATTTCACATAGGTATGATGTAAAGGATCACGTACTACATCATATTTGACACATAAGAAAGGCTGCAAGACTCTCCTGGTTGGATATATTCTATGAAGGATTAGAAAGAAAAAAAAAACTTCAAACGCTAGGGATATAAATTATCCTTTATTAATTAGTTCCATTACACAAGCAGTGCCTATCAGTTAATATAATATCACTAATCACTGATTGGTTCAAGCCCAAGTGCAAAAGTTTCATCGAACTAGTAGCAAAATGGAGATGGATTTTCAAGTTTAAATGTTGGCTAAAACTCACTCTTAAAATCAACTTGTAATAAGGACCCATAGTTATAATTCTACAAGTGAGTCTTAACAATGTGAGATGCAATTAGAGCAAGTACTGCCCACTCTTCTTTTCAAGAATCGACACCCTCGGTAGCCATATTCCTATCTAGAGGTAAATTTAAATAACCAATCTTCTACTAGAAGTAGTAGTCTTCTATGATGCTCAGACTTGAGTATGTGTATTGGGTATGGGTATATATCTAAGTGTCAAATCTTTTATTTTCTAAAATGTAGGATATAGGGATATGGCTAAAAATAGTCCAAATTTCGGACATGGGGGTACGTAGGTACGTCTTTCAAACTTCAATTTTTTTTACTAATCAAGGATATCATTTTGAATAGACCAAAATTTGTTATTCACAATGAATAAAATGCGTATTTAATAGGAGGTTAAGATGAGTATGATAAAATTTTGGGGTTTAGTTTTCAATAATGAGCATTACTAAATGTTGTATAAAATAGAAAATGAGGAACTTTATTTTAATTTGAATTTAATGGAGCACTAAGTAGCACTATATGGAACCCATTTTCATTTTATATAAACAAAACTCTAAACCATTGATATAGAGAGAGAAAAAATGAAAAGAAAAAATGAAAAGAAAAAGAAAAAAAAAGGGGGGAAAACCTAGCGTCGCCGTCTTTCTCCATCCTCTCAGTGAGGACGCTAGGTTTATAGAGAGCATAAATGGGAAAGAAGAAAAAGAAAAGAAGGAAGATGTGGTGTGTGCTGTCGTGGGCACCAAAAAGTAATACCTTAACCTCTAAAACTAATGTACTAGTGGAAGTAAGAGTTGATCCCATGAAGAGTATGTAATTACATATTTTATGTTTTGCACAATGATTGAGGGTTTTTTATGCAATTAACAACAATGAAAAATAAATTAACAAAAACAATCAAAAAACTAACCTTGGCCTAAATCCACAATTGGTCATAGATGCAAGGATAATTCAATTCATATTTTGAATATTCACCGTTAGAATCAATTCATATTTCTTCTTAATTTTAATTAGTTAGAAACCAGCCTTCTAATTAACCCTAGTTATTAAATAACCTCAGACCAACGCTCAAGATTCAATTTTATAACAGCTTTACATAATAGAGAAATCAATGAACTAGATAACACAAATACCAACAGTTGCATTCAATCTATTTAAACATTTTTCTTAAGATTCAATAACCTCTATCGCAAAAAATCATCAAATCCTAGTGCTTCAGAAATTAAAAGAATTAAACAATTACGGATTTGAACTTTAACTTAACTATAGATTGCAACGAATAACAAACTAGTATGTCTCCTAGCAATTAAACATAACAATCATGGAAATAAGTGTAGAAGAATATTCAATACTAAAAAACATGAATTAAATTAAGAAAAACCATGTAGATCTCACAATTGTGGTTTCGAGGCTTCAATCTCCTTCGACCAAGTGTAAACGTTTAGTTACAATTTATGATTCTAAGAGTAAAATAATAAAGAATGAAGATGAGAGGTGTTCTCTATGTTTTAGGGTTGCAAATCACATATTTATATTTGTTTCCATACGTAATTGACTTAAATTCAAAAATAAATTTTTTTGCCCAATTTGACCTGGACAGGCGCCCAGTAGAAAATGGAGCGGCCACTCAGGCATAAGAATTGGATCCTGTTTTGAAATCTAGGGTTGGGCGGTCGCCCGACCAATATAATTGGACGGCTTTTAGTATTTTGGTCATATATTCTACTATCGATATCCAATTGAGACGATTTAAGATACGTTGGAAAGCTAACTCGAAGGGCTACAATTTACTTCAAATATCATCTTACAATTTCCTTTTGGCCATTGTTTGCTTATTTCTTCCAAATTACGCCATATTCATAGAATTATCACCTAAACCAAAATATGAACGTAATAAGTGTCACGCGTTTTATACAACGTGAAAATGCCGCAAGTGTACAGTGGCAAGTTTTGTAATATAGTAAAAGAGTTAGAGTATCGAACCCACAGAGATTGTAATTTAATTCACTAAGTACTATAATTGTGTAACTTTTATTTTATTTAGACGATGAATGATTGAATGATTGGTTTTAAACTAATCAAATGTAAAATGTTACGACAAAATTGGAGAATATAAAATTATCAAGATGAGAAAGCCTAGAGAATGATTTCACCAACTTTCAATTATGATTCAATGATTTCCAATTATTCCAGTTAATTTTCCCATATTTAAAGGCAAGAATCCTAATATAATTCTATCCCCTCTCTCGAGTGCCGGCTAGAATTTAATC
>CAIGRF010106225.1:56519-68443 GCA_903798235.1 Fraxinus ornus | reverse complement strand
TTTTCCATCTTTAATCATAAGGACTTTTCAAGGGTTGTAATATGGTTTAGGGTTAAGGTAGGAAATATATGGGTACATGACTCAAGAGCCAACGAACTAGTGATGCAAAGATGAATAAACTTAGCTCAAATATATTCATAACATATGTAAAACCAACTACTCCACTACTTTGCATCTCTCCCACAAAAAACAGACCCTTCTTGAAATGTAGGAGAAATTATGAATATAGATATTTTGTAACATTGACATTACTCTCTTCGATCACTTAATTTTTTTTTTCTTCATTCATTCATTTTTTTCTTCAATTTTCTCAACTATTATAAACTCCAAATGCTACACCATAATGAAATTTATGAATTGAAATTGAAACATGTTCCCTTCCACAAATCATAGCACAACCAGAAATTTTGACACCCCTAACTTATTTTCTTGCACACTGTTTCGTTTTTACATCGCAAGTGTACGATATCATAACAAGTAATACAGTGGACATTTGATATCGTACACTTGCGATGTAAAAACGATTTATGGTTCTAAGAATTCCTATAAGTGTACTATATTACACTTATCCACTGCAAACGAGTGTGTGTGTGAAAAATCAAGTGTAACGTCGAACATTCACAAATTGGTTCAATTTCCACCCTCAATGGATAATTCTTTCGTTATATCATTCATGAGCTTCACATACCCCCAAACTTGTTTTCTTTTACGCTCTCATCGTAGTGTAATGCTAGGTCTAGTTTCACTTATAACTTCCTCACACCTCTCTAATTTGGTTTCATTTAACCGACAATGTCAATGATTTATTCATGTGATGATTTTCCCAATAGTGGGTGTTCAACAAACTAGCTTATACTAGGTGATTCAAACCCACTAGTTATCTAGGCTCCCAACAATGAATTCTTTCTTGCACTCTTGCATTTTTTTTTCATTAGCCCATTATTGACCTCACCCATTTTTCTCTTCTTGACCCATATAGCGAGCTTTTAGTCGGTAACTCCTCGACTTTTGAATACCAAAGGGTACCAAGTTTCAAGATACCCTACAAGCTTAATCACTCGTGTCAAAAAGGTGCCAGCATGAGACATAAGCTCAATCAATGCATTTGTTTATTTTCTATAAAAGAAAAGCAAAATATATAGGGGGTTAGATACATAGTGTTTTGCATCAAATTCAATTACAGTTGCATCACGTTCAACTGTGCAACATGGTCCGTGTTAGGGTCGCCAGGCAGTTGCGATTGGAGTGATCGAGGTGGATGCTCTGCAGATTCAAGGAATGGTGCACTAGGAGACCCTGACTGACTTATGAATTTCCAAGTACGGTCTCTTGTAATAATCGATTTTGAGTGCACGACCTCTTCAGACAGGTGGGTGACAACTCCACCTATCAAGCACAATTCATAGATCAAATATGGGTACCCCAAGCCACTAGTAGTGGATTTGTGCAAAGTATGAAGAATGTTGTGGTGGATAACCCTGCCAACATCAATAGACATGCTACGTTGAATGGCGTAATTCAGGGTTGCCCGTTCCTTGGTGACCTCGCTCAGATTGCCACTCGACAAAAGTTTGGCAGAGATGAAATGATGTCAAACCTTGAACTTCGCTGTCATACGCGAAGCTGGAAAGTTAATCACATCATCCCCTTAGTCGGTAACTCCCCGACTTTTGAATACCAAAGGGTACCAAGTTTCAAGATACCCTACAAGCTTAATCACTTGTGTCAAAAAGGTGCCAGCATGAGACATAAGCTCAATCAATGCATTTGTTTATTTTCTATAAAAGAAATGCAAAATATATAGGGGGTTAGATACATAGTGTTTTGCATCAAATTCAATTATAGTTGCATCACGTTCAACTGTGCAACATGGTCCGTGTTAGGGTCGCCATGCAGTTGCGATTGGAGTGATCGGGGTGGATGCTCTGCAGATTCAAGGGATGGTGCACTAGGAGACCCTGACTGACTTATGAATTTCCAAGTACGATCTCTTGTAATAACCGATTTTGAGTGCACGACCTCTTCAGACGAGTGGGTGACAACTCCACCTATCAAGCACAATTCATAGATCAAATATGGGTACCCCAAGCCACTAGTAGTGGATTTGTGTAAAGTATGAAGAATGTTGTGGTGGATAACCCTGCCAACATCAATAGACATGCTACGTTGAATGGCGTAATTCAAGGTTGCCCGTTCCTTGGTGACCTCGCTCAGATTGCCACTCGACAAAAGTTTGGCAGAGATGAAATGATGTCAAACCTTGAACTTCGCTGTCATATGCGAAGCGGGAAAGTTAATCACATCATCCCCTGATCGCCTTCACGAAGTCCCAGTTTTTGCCAACATGCCAATGACTTCGGTAGGATCGACTCCCACATCATGCAGTCAAGAATAGTCATCATCCTCAATGTCTGGTAGATTATAGAACCGATTGATGGAGGTTCTATCAAACGGTATCCATTTACTCGTACAAATACCTGAAAATCCCTGTGTTCCTTGACATTGGCATAGAATTCTCGAACAATAGGGATTAAGGTTGGTGGTGGCTACTTTGCAAAAGTTTCCCAATGGCATTGTTTAATTTGTTCCCGCATATAATTCTCAAATTCCCACTCCGGTATATAGTTCTTGTGCACAACCACGTTGTTATATCATTCACAGACGTCACCACTAATGAACTTATTCCTGTCAAAGGAGCTAGAAGAGGAAGCTGCGGCCTTAGATCATTTTTTGGACGGCATTGTACCTACGGGATGAGCAATCATGGGTAACAAATAGAGGATAACGATATAACATGACTCGAAAAATTACATCAATTTATTCAGCATATCAAGCACCAAAAAGCATAGAGTCCCCCCGCAAGCATTGTGCCAAGAGACATAGTGTGTGATGGTGAACTAATAGTTATAGATGGTATTCAAAACAATGTCCACAAATTCCAGCACCAAAAACAATCCAAAATATAGGAAAAACAATTCAAGAGCTTGGGTATCCTTAAGTAGACATGAAAGTTCACATGGACAATTTATCAAACAACTTGGGGGCACACAAATTTCTTCAAATTGATGCACTAATTCGAGTCCTAATCATCAAACCAATCACAAAAATTATACCATACTCCACAATGGACACCTCTTATAGCAAAAAGCACATACAAAAATTTGAAAGTTTACCTTGTGTCTTTAGCTTGGATGGGAGGAGAAGAAACCACAACTATTACAATTGTAAAAACAAACTCGTGTGTGCGTGTTTAGGTAGTGAATGGCGAAAAAGATGAAAAATTGATTAGAGGATGGAGTGGGGAATGGTGTGGGGAAAGAGAAAAGAAGAGAGGAAGAAGGGAAGTTAGAAGGGGGATTTAAAATTAGGGATTTTGGAAGAGGGGCTGTTGCCCTTTTAATGGGCGACGCAGCGCTTAGGCGTTGTGTCGCAGAAAAAGAACTGTAATTTTTTTTTAAAATGTAACAGCGCTTGGGAGCTACTAATACAGTGCCTATGTGATGCGTTTTCTGTAAAAAAATGTAATTTTTTGTGTGATACTGTCACCTCAGATTTACCTCTCATGTCGTTATGATCATCCCCCTCTTACTAATTTGGTTGTAAATCTCCATTTACTCTTGTTTGCACCCCCAAACTTGAGCATGTCCTACAATACAATGAGAACAATACGAATAAGACAATCTTGATAAACAACAAATGAAATAACTAAAAATCAATAGCTAAGTAACGAAAGGGATAGAGCTTGGGTTGCCTCCTAAGAAGTACTTCTTTACGGTCATTAGCTAAACTTTGTACCATGATTATTATGGAACTGCTAGGTCAAGACTTTCTTTAGTAGTGGGAAAGTGCTCGACATAATGTTTGATGTGTTGCCTATTGACCTTGAAATTGCCTTTTGTAGGGTGGTATAATTCAACTATACCGTAAATGAACATTTGAGATATCCTGAAAGGCCCAGACCATCTTGATTTCAATTTTTCTGGGGACAACTTAAGTCATGAGTTGTACAAGAGTACTTGATCCCCTACAATGAAAATACATTGTTGGATATTTTTATCATGCCACCGCTTCGTTCTTTCTTTGAAGATAGAAGCATTTTCATAAGCTTCTCTTCTGAACTCTTCCAATTCATGAAGCTTTAGTATTCTTGTTTCTCCAGCCTTTTCAAAGTCCATATTCAACTACTTCAATGCCCAATATGCTTTGTGCTCAAACTCTACTGGTAGGTGGCAAGCGTTCCCAAATACTATTCGGTATGGAGACATTCCAATCGGTGTCTTGTTAGCGGTGTGATAGGCCCATGAAACATCATCCACCATGAGTTCCAGAATATAAAAGGACAAATAAGTAAACATCTTTGAATACATCACCGGATTAATTGAATAAAGATATGGAAAATAATCAACTCTTGCACCAATGTCTTCTTCCGCTTCTAATCTTTGCTTTAAACTTAAATCTCATGATGAATTTCTTCTCTTAATTTGACTCTTCGATCTCTTGTTGTATCTGTCTTTTCTCAATGTGTGGAAACCCTAATTCGTGTCTTCCTTGGTCTATTTATAGTTTCCTACACCTCTTTGGCCAAATTGGAGTCTTTTTTTGGGCTTCTCACTGCCCAATACAAACCCTAAAAAAACTGGCGATACAGTATCTAGGCGCCGTGAAGATTACCTTGGCAACGCCTGGGCACTATGTAGGGTAGCAGGTAAAAGGGCAACAGAAATAAAAATCGTGACATCACATACCCACACATATCATGATGATGAACAATACTCCACTACCTCTAAGACTTGGGTAAAGACGTTTTCCCCTGTTTAGAGCTTGTAACGTGGGTTTACACAAAGAAAAGGCAATAAGGCATAAAGGGATTCACCAAATAGCAAAATTAATTTCAGAGTAGGCTATTTGGCTAAGGTGGCTAACTTATGTAACAAAGATGGTCTTAATCATGTTTGTGCATGCATGTGTCAATGTGATCTTGAAGAAAATCAAGTCAAGTTCTAAAAAAAAAAAATTCATGGAAGAATATGACACTTGAAAGAAATAATAAGACTGTTATGGATATGTCGTCTAAAGGCTCAAAATCTTGCCGGCTTTTTATTTACAGAATTTAGTTACTACCATCCAGAAAGAAAATAACTCAACCAATTACATGGTTAGCTTCGATCTTCCTTGTGGTACACCAAGTCCTTTGGGAATGATAACTTGGAGTGTTCTTCCACCTACATGGAATGCATACTTGTAGTAACTAGGATAAGGCTTCAAATTCGAAGTGAGGGCCTGCAAAATAGAAATTATAGGCCTCTCATTAGAAATTTGTAAAGCAAAATAAGAATTGTTACCTGAATGCAAAAGTTCACATCCAACTTTTGATCCTTTTTCCCAAAATGCTCATTAATGACAACTTCACATTCATTTTTAGCACCAAATTCGAAAACACCATGTGCTAAATGATCAATCAAATCAATAAAATGAACATGATTGGTATTATACGAATAATTCATGGAGTCACAGATATTACTATGGTCAATGTGCTATTATGAAAATCTATTTTAGTTTTGGATGTCCTTAAGAACGGGTTTCTTAACAAAATACGAGTAGTTTGATTATTACTGCCCATGTCAAGCACATAAAAATCAGTAGGAAAAACTAACTCATTAACTTTCACAAGAACATCCTCAACTACTCCCTTAGGATAGGCATTAGATTTATCCGCTAGTTAAATTATCACACCGATTTTATTTAAAGGTCCAAGTTTCAAGGAAGTGTATACCGAATATGACATGACATTAATAGATGCTCATGAATCTAGCATGGCCTTTTCAAACTCAGTGTCGCCTATTATGCAAGGGACAGTGAACATACCTAGATCCGTGCACTTTATTGGATGTTTCTCTTGAATAATTGCATATACATGTTCTCCAACTTTTACCCTTTCAATCCCCTTCAATTTTTGTTTCCTCTTACTTGTGCACAATTGTTTCAAAAATTTAGCAAAACGAGGCACTTGTTTAATAATATCTAATAGTGGAATATTTACCTCTCATTTAGTGAAAATCTCATGCAGCTCATCACGATTGCGTTCATATTTCCTAGATCCTATTAAAGCTTAAGGGAAAGGGGGGTACTGGTTTATAATCGAAAAGAGGAGGAAACTTACGCTTACTTACTTCGATATCGTTGGGAGTACTTTTTTTGCTATGATATATTCCTCATTTTCTTCCTTCAATAATGTAGGGGCTACCTTCACTGGAGCTTCAATCTTCGTGCCACTCCTCAACATGATTGCACTTACATTTTCTTTTGAATTCACTGCTATTTTAGATGACAATTTTCTTGAATTCTGTGATTCCAGCCGACTAACCACTTTAGCCATTTGACCCACTTGATTCTCCAAACATTGAATGCTAGCCCTGGTCTCTTGTAGAAATTTCAAAGTGTTAGTGGCAAGGAATTTGAAAATATCTTCTAAAGACATACCAGAGTTAGTAGTTTGGCCAGGTTGTTGCCTAGGAAGGTATGTATGATTATATTGCTGGACATTCTACAGATTTTGATTCATAGGTTGATTCATTTGTCAATTCCTATAGCTAAGATTTGGATGATCCCTCAATTCTTGGTTGTATGTGTTTGAATAGGGATCATAATTCCTCTGTGATTGTCCAGGAAAGCTATCGGCTACATTTACGTATTCAACAGATTCTTCTTGAAGTGTTGGGCACATATCGGTTGGATAACTTAATTGGACAAATTGCACATGCCTTTGCTGTTTGCATAGTACATGCAGCCATTTAACGAACAAGAGTGGTTAAACTTTTCAGTTGTTGTTCAATGGATAAAACATTTACCTCGTTAACATGTTTAGTGCCAAATTGATAAGAATTAGCTGCCATATTTGCAATCAAGTTCTTTGCAGCCTCGGGAGTTTTATCTAGCAATGACCCACCACTTGTAGCATGAATCATACTCCTATATGTGGGTACAAGGCCTTTATAAAAGTATTGAATAAGGAGTTTCTCACTGATTAGGTGATGGGGGCAACTTACACATAATTTCTTGAACCGCTCTCAGTATTCATATAATTACTCTACGTTGTCCCGCCTTATGCCACAGATTTCCTTTTGGATGTTAGCTGCCCTTGAAGGTAGGAAGTATTTCTCCAAAAATAATCTTCTCATCCCATCCCATGTAGTAACTCTTCCGGAAGGTAGATAATAGAGTCAATCCTTTGCCAAATCTTCAAAGAAAATGAGAAAGCTCTCAGCTTGATTTGTTCTTCGGTGACTCCCGTAGGTTTCATGCTTGTGCAAACCACATGGAATTCCTTTAGATGCTTGTGTGGAGCCTCACCTGTAAGACCATAAAAAGTGGGCAAAAGATGAATTAGCCTTGATTTTAAGTCGAAAGTAGTAGCAACATCTAAATTAAGAAAAGTAATGCATAGAGGTTGTTGATTCAAGTTAGGGGCCGCAAGCTCCTTCAAAGTTCAATTGTCTTCAGCCATGACTTCATAAGGATATTAAGGCGTCAAGGAAATGGCGCTAAGGCGCCAATATAAAATATTGGGCAGAACCCCAGGCACCTAGGCGCCGGGGACCGGGTCGGGTTGGGCCCGTAGCAAGTTTTTGAGCCCGAAGTGTGTTTTTTCCTCTTTTTCTTCTCCCACTTCGTTTTGGACTCAGTTTTTGGCATCGTACTTCATCAACAACTCTACCAAGAGGTCTTGGACGTCCCTTACATGTTTTCTATATATAATAGGCTCTTCTATACAATTTAATAGTGTGAGATTTATGATTACTAACTTATAGGATCATTGTAATATTTTTTTCTCTTCTCCATTATTCTTGAGGCAATAAAATCTCCTAATTCCTCTGTCATATTCTTTTCTTCTTTTATTCTTTTGTTCTTGATCACATACTTTATTATTTTGCCATATAACTTAAACATCTCAATCCATTGATTAGTGTCACAACAAGTGGTATCAATCCTAACAAGTGGTATCAGAACAATTCTGGTATTGGCTTGTTTTGTAACAAAAAGAATACTTTTAGTGGACGAAGCAATGAAATGATGTCACGGGTGGGTTTTACAGCTAAGGCTTCTCCTCCACTACACCCAAAATCGAAGTTGATTCAGCTAGAAATTCAACTGAATTTGGGAATCAAATCGAAAGAAGAAATGGGGAAGGAATAAATGACAAAATATAAGAATAGTAGGAGATGGAAACTGAATTAAATTCAATCCACTTAGCAATAGAAATATCAGACATTACAGAAGCCCCCTTCATTGCACAAGGGTTGTATAAATATATTCCAAAAAAGGGAAAACGTTTCCAAATTTGCAACATAGAAAAAGCGTAAAATGCTTAATTAAAATTCTTACAATTTAAAATAATGTCAAAATGACACCACCTCCACTTCAAGTGTCAGTTAATACAGTTAGCTTTTTCTTTTTCCTCATTGATTTGGTTTTCTTCTTTTCCCATTGATT
This sequence comes from Fraxinus ornus, assembly GCA_903798235.1. Taxonomy (NCBI): domain Eukaryota; kingdom Viridiplantae; phylum Streptophyta; class Magnoliopsida; order Lamiales; family Oleaceae; genus Fraxinus; species Fraxinus ornus. The sequence goes on along the minus strand of CAIGRF010106225.1, from coordinate 59,953 downwards.
TCTCCATTGATTCTTCTCCTGAAAACTCTCCCCCCTAACTTTGATCTTGTCTCCAAGATCTATAGAGCGTAAATTTTGATTTAATCCATTCAGCTTCCTCCCACGTTAAACTATCTGTAGGAAATCAAACCATTCAATAAGCAATTGTGTCGTTGTGCAATTCCGTCTGCTTACCGACATGGTTTGTAATATGGCATAGGGTAGGTGTTCTCGCTGGTGTGGGTGAGTTTCGTCTTGCAATTGCAATACTGGCATTGCTCTATCACCCAATTTTTTCTTCAATAGTGAGACATGGAAGACCAAGTGGATTCTAGAAGTGACTGGGAGAGATAACGGATAAGACACTATGCCGATTTTCTTGATAACTTAGTAGGGACCATAAGTCATTGAATCAAGCTTCATTGTTTTCCTTTTATAGAACATGCTATTTTTTTATAGCTTTAAGTTGCGACTGAAGTTTTATTCCACCAATATCATTCTGGCTACCACCGATCATTTACTTCGGTTCATGATTAAAGATCGTGATGGCTATGGCAAGGTTTTTCCTAGGAACTTTTATTTTCACGATCATTTTGTGTGCACTACATAGTCTGTTAACTTTCTAATATCACGAAGATCTATGGAAGTTAAGGTCTTATCAGTCGAATTAAATATGTGTCACACTTTAATTCAATACACACTGAGATATGCACAGCAAATAGAACTCATGAGAAACAGTTGACATAATATTTTATTTTATTTTCGTATTAATGTGCATCACTTACTCACAAGTTGAGTTTTCTAACTATACATGTACATATTTATTTTGTTTGATTATAATTTACAGCAACTAAAGGCACTTCTTAAGTGTGTTGGGACCTCTTTCTGCTCAAATGATAACAATCCATTTGGAAACGAAGCCTCTGATTCTCATTCAAGAAATGTAGATTGATCTGTAGCATAAAAACTTTTGCAAGCACGTCCAGCAGATTATTCCTCCATCAAACTGCAGGTGCTCTTCACTTATATCAACATATTGTTGATGTGGTAACTAGGTGGAAATTATTTCTTTTGAGGTGTTTGAAAGTATAAATTCTTTCATTCACGTTCAAAATTTCTTGAGTGATTGCAACGTGTTAATGCAGTGCCGCCAACATTTAAAGCTTTTACTAGAAAGCATCCCAACGACGTTTCGGAATAATAGAATAGTTGTTGCTGTAAATGTTTTAGATTCTCATTCACTCCAAAATCAATTCTGATTTTACTTCCGAAATTATTCCTTCAGATATAGGTGAATATAATCTTATCCCGTGGATGCAGATTTGCCACACTGGCGTCGAACCACATAATTTTTTGTTCTTTCTTATATATTTTATTGAATTCTTCATGGTACCATAACTGATGTATTGATCCGGCCAACAGTTTGAAAAAAGGAAAGCAGATTCAATTTTTTCAGCTTTACGCGACCTCCACGAAAACGGCTGTATCTTTCAAACACTGACTCGGAATTGCGCAAGGTTGGTCGTACTCGACTCTTTCTTAAAAATGCTAGTGATAGGAGTGCATTTGGCAATGTTCCTCTAGGAACTATGGTGAATACAACAATTGTTCTCTCTTTCAATTATGATTTCTATCTGTGCAGCCACTATGAAGGTCTTGGAACCAGCAAACCTCCTCACTACTATGTTCTTTGGGATGAGAATAACTTCAATTCTGATAGGATACAGCAACTCATTCACATGTGTTTCACTTTTGCACGTTGCACAAACTCCAGTTTCACTTGTACCGCCGATTTACTATGTCTATCTTGTTGCTTATAGGGGGTGTCTGTTCCAGGAGGTTGCAATGGAGTCACGACCTCTTGCATCGTCATCGTCTGCTGTTGTTGCTGCTTTTGACCAGCGTTTCTACACTCTGCACTCGGAACTGCAGAACATAATGTTCTTTATTTGAATGGCCTCTGCCATTCAGACAGAGAAAATTATGTTCTGCAGTTCCGAGTGCAGAGTGTAGAAACGCTGGTCAAAAGCAGCAATAGCATCAAATGATGACGACGACGACGATGCAAAAGGCTGTGACTCCATTGCAACCTCCTGGAACAGACGCTCCCTATAAGTAATAAGATCGGCATAATAAATCGGCGACACAAGTGAAACTAGATTTGTGCAACTGGCAAAAGTGAAGCATGTGTGGTGAATGAATTGATGCTTACTATCAGAATTGAAGTTATTCTCATTCTAGAGAACATAGTAGTTAGTAGGTTTGATGGTCCCATGACCACCATAATGACTGCACGGGTAAAATCATAATTGAAAGGGTGAACTATTGTTGCATCCACTACAGTTCCTGGAGGAACATTGCCAAAGGCACCCCTATCACTAGTATTTTCAAGAAAGTCGAGTACGACCGACCTTGCGCAATTTCGAGTCACGGTTTGAATCGTGGAGGTCGGGAAAAGCTAAAAAAAACTGAATCTGGAGAAAAACAAAATCTGCTTTCCTTTTTTCAAATTTTCGAACTGTTGGCCATATCAATACATCCGCTCTGATACCAAATAAAATATATAAGAAAGAACATAAAGAATTACGTAGTTCGACGCCAGTGTCGCAAACCTACATCCGCAGGAGAAGAAAGAATATTATATTCACTTATATCCGAAGTGTTACAATGACACACACACACACAGAGATATCCAAAGTGTTACAATGACACACACACACAACTTTTCATTTTTTACATCCTCGATTCCCGAAGCAGTATGAAATTTCACATTGGGTACCTATGTAGATTTATTTATTTATTAGTATTATTATTATTTTTTTTACGTATAGGGGCATTTAAGATTTTTTGATGTTTTAGGACTCCTTTGTTAGGATTTCCATTTTTGTAGAAAAGTGTTTTGAGTAAAGTATTTTAAACCAACTACTTTTTAAACTTATTCTAATCATACAAAACACTTTTAAAAAATTATTCAATCATATTAAAAAAAATCTCTGAAGTAGCTTTTGAACCTGTGAAAATGACCCTTATTAAAAAGGCCATAATTCAACTTTACATGTAAATGGAGGTCTTAAGAGAAGAAAAATCCTCTATTTTTTAAGTTAGTATTAGCTAGGCTGTTTTCAAAAATTCTTTTATAACATAGGCCTGGATGAGTAAATTCGTCGAATATACTGAAAACAGACAGGAAGAAAGAATAGTAGTACCCTAAAAGTGTTGATTGTTGTTAAGCAAAATCGTGCAAGTAGTGAGAAGGAGCGTCGCCCTTTACTAGCAAATGAAGAAATACGGACCGGCTCAAGTGTGGAAAATACACGTAAATAGCCTAAAAATAAAAGCATATTTCAAGAATGGCCTTTGACCATTTTAACATTTTAACCTTCCTAAAATACCCTCAATATAAAAGGTTTCACAACAAGTCATTCTAATATAAAATAAATTACAATATAGTCCTT